>VZTV01037860.1:0-20352 GCA_013400875.1 Anhinga rufa
CCTCCATGGCCCTCCATGGCCTGGAGAGGTGTTTCACCCAAATAATTTTGAGTGGGTGCCCACTGTCAGGTGCTGGCTCCATGCTGGACGTTGCCACTACCCCTCTGTCTCTCCTAGATGGCAATCATTGTGCTGGCCGTTCTGCTCTTCCTGGCTGCCATGCTCTTCATCCTCATGAACTGGTACTACCGGACAGTGTGAGTAACGCTCAGGCTCTGCCCCACTGGCCACAATGCCCCTATGGGCCAGGGGACCCACGTGGCTGCTCCTGGCCCTGGCAGTGCTGGCAAACAAAGGAGAGCATCAGCTTCCCAATGCCTTCTGCAGTGGGGCTCAGTCTGGGTTCAGAAATTGCCCCTCTTCCCCCAAAATATAATGGTTTTAATACTGTTAGCACCTCTCCCTGCCAACCTCACCATCCCTATAGACATAAGGGCTGTTTGCAAATCTGTGTTCCCCTCTCCTTTCAAGCATCTTCTTTATTTTCTTCCCTGATTCACTGTATTTCTTTCACAGGCACAAAAGGAAATTGAAAGCTATCGTGGCTGGCTCCACTGGTGAGCAGTGTTTGGGGTTTTCCAGCTGCATGAGACAGCAGGGTGCATGAAGAGCATGGAGGGGGTATACAGGGAGACATGGGGAATGTCAGTGGGGTGTAAATCAGAATCAATCCTGCCCAGTTAGTCACGATGGTAGGAGGCATTTCTCAGCATCCACCCTCCGCGTTATCAGCTGCATCCCAGCATGTTTCTCACACCACTGGTGTCTTTTTGGTCACCAAGTTTCCCCCCACCCCCTGCCAATAAAGAAGTGCTGCCCCATGGTTTGCTGCTCAGCTTGCTGACATGCCACCCTGTAACCCCTGCCCCGCCTTTTGCAGGGAACAGAGGCTTCATGGACATCATGGACATGCCAAACACCAACAAGTACTCCTTTGATGGGTGAGCTCTCCCCTTCCTTCCCCTCCCTGGTTTTCCACCTCGTGGGATCACAGGCTGCTCCCAAGAGAGGGATGCCTGTGTTTTGCAGCCAGGGATGCACGGGAGGTGGAGATGCAATGCCTCTGCTCTGCAGAGGGATGTGGCCAGGCATGCCATATGGGGCATGACTCTGGCCCTGGGACACGTGCTTGCCTTGAGAGCTTTCAAAGCCAAAGACCTTGTGCCTTCTCCTGTGACTCCGTCTCTGCCAATACTGGCCAGGCTTGGGGTGAGCAGAGATGACAGGCAGGTGTCGACAAACATCTGGATCCTGAGCAGCCAAATTCATGCCTGCACAGTGCAATCTCAGCATCTGGGCTCTGGATGGGGTTAGGAATGCTGCCACTCTTTGCTTGCTCTGAGGGCTGCTCCTCTACCCTGGGCAGGGCCAACCCGGTGTGGCTGGACCCCTTCTGCAGGAACATGGAGCTGGCGGCGCAGGCAGAGCACGAGGATGACCTGCCAGAGAACCTGAGCGAGATCACCGACCTCTGGAACAGCCCTGCCCGCACCCACGTGAGTCACGGCCCCTGCCAGGACACCTCCTCCCCACACCTGGCGCCCGTGCTGCCTCCTCAGCTGCTCTCTCCTCCTGCAGGGGACCTTTGGGAGAGAGCCCTCCGCAGCTAAGCTCGAGGATGACCGCTACCTGCGGGCAGCCATCCAGGAGTACGACAACATTGCCAAGCTGGGGCAGATCATGCGGGAGGGACCCATCAAGGTGAGTGATGAGTGTGGGCATCCTCCACCAAGGGGTCTTCTCCTACCACTACAGCTTCCAGGTTCATGGCTGCGGTGCTGGAGGGTGATGTTGCTCCAAAAAATGCTGGGATGAGGCCAGCATCCCTCCAACCAAACCATCTCCTGTGGGTAACCCGTCGTCTCTCCCCCTCCGCCCAGGGCTCTCTCTTGAAGGTGGTCCTGGATGATTACATGCGCTTGAAAAAACTCTTTGCCCAGCGGATGGTGCATAAGGCCACCGCCAGTCAGGGGGACCGCTCCTCGGTCTCAGAGGTAGATGGGGTGTGCATGGGCGTGGGGAGATGCTTGCCGTGCCCTCTGGGATGCAGTGTGTCTTCCCGGCCCCACAGGTTGCTGTCGCTCCCCGCAGCCATGTTCCCCATCATCCAAGTGGTGCCCCCATTCTCTGCTTGGCCAAAATGAGCCAGACCCTGGTTTTCCACTGAGGCTGCCAGTTCCCTGCAGTGCCCCAGCTCTCATGGCCCCCTGTGTTTCCTCTGAGCATCAGCAGCACCCTCTCCTTCAGTCTCTCTCACGCTGGGGGAGAACCCCACTCTGTTCATCACCTCCCCGTCTCTCTGCTGAGGCTGGGCAAGAAGCTGCAGGTTGCTGCACATATGCAGGGACATCTTCCCTCCCTTCTGCTCCTCTAAGCTTACCAACCCAGCAGCTTTTTGAGGCAAAAAGGCTGGGACAGAGGGTTTTGGTGCAGGAGAGCTGGTGTGGGGAGAAGCAGCTCCTCCTGCAGCCTCCCCCCTCTTCATGGGGGAAAAACAAGGGGCAAACAGAGAGGAGGAGAGCAGTGGAGCAAGAGGTGCCTTTCAGCCCTTCTGCCCTGCATCCCTCCTTGCCCTTATCCCCCTCCAGCCCATCCAGCCTTCCCTCAACTCCTTTCCTTGTCTGCCTCCTGCCCCACCACCCTCATACAACACCAAATCCCAACCTGGGTCCAAACCCCCTCCTCGGCCACTGTGGGGGCTGCTGTGGGACACACCACCCGATGAGCAAGCGAGCCGACTAGAGACCATCATCGTGCTGGTGATCCTCATCACCATTCTCTGAGGTTGCTTCAGGAAAGGAGGGTCCCATCCCTCCCACTGGGTTCCAGCATTGCCGGAGGTTCAGAGGTGGGGAAGCCAGGATCTGCTCTGACCAAGGTGATGATTCCCCCCCACCATCGACCTTTTGCAGCTGATCCAGAAGGAGCTGGAGGAGGAGGAGGAGGAGCGCAGCCCCAGCCAGGGCAGCCTCCGCTTCCGACACAAGCAGCCAGTGGAGCTGAAAGGTCCTGATGGTATTCACGTGGTGCACGGCAGCACGGGCACGCTGCTTGCCTCCGACCTCAACAGCCTGCCCGAGGATGACCAGAAGGTGCTGGGTCGCTCGCTGGAGACTCTGACTGCCGACTGCGGGGGCTACAGTGACCACAACGCCCGCACCGAGTCGGCCAAGTCCACCCCCCTGCACAAGATGCGGGAGGTGATCATGGAAAGCCCGCTGGAGATCACCGAGTTATGACGAGCGGTGGTGGTAGTGCTCCTCTAGCCAAGCCGGGGCCGGCAGGGATGAAGCATGGACCAGGGGGACCATGGCAGGGGCCAGGGGCACCCTGAGGCTGGCGCTTGGCCCCCTCTTCCCCTTCAGAAGGAGTCCAGGCCAACTGGTGTGGTTCACTCCGGCAGCCTTGGAGAGCTTGGCCCCGGGAAAGGGCTCTCAGGACCGGTTTGCTTTTACTCGCCTGTCATTTATCCATGAAAGCATTAAATTTTTTTTATTTTTCTTATTAAAAAAAAAAGTTGTTTTTTTTTTAAAAAAAAAAAAAAAAAAAGAAAAGCTAATCGAATCTGATTAGTCCAGGCTGGACAGGGGTGAAGGCGCAGCGAAGGTGTGGATGATGTGCCACCGCAGCATCCCCAGGTGCAGGCTGGGAACAAGCAGCCATCACACCTCGACCACGGGCACAGGGAGGGCCGGGGCAGCGCGGGGAGAGGCAGAGTCCGTTTGGCATTAACATCACCTTTCCAGCAAGGAAAGAGCAAAAAACAAAAACTGAAGACATTTCTCCATTTTGCTGGCTTTACCAAAACATGTTGCGACATCAGAAAAGAGAGAGACTGACAATAACTGGGGCTTCTGGATGTGGAGTGCTCGTGCGTGTCTTTTATGCCCTTTTCTTTCCCCTTCTCTCTTGCTTTCGGGTTTGTTCGTTGGGGGTTTGTTTCCAGTCGTAACCTTGTGGAGAGTTTCGGGCACGGTCTGTTACGGGACTCAGAAATACACTGTCTATGGCTTTGGGTAGCCTGTTTGTTGTCCTTCCTCCCCGGCCGTGCCGCGCCAGATTCATCATACCCAAACCGCCTTTTGAAGAAAAAACCCCCTTTTCCCTTAATTCACCCCTTCGTCCATCACCTTTGTGAGATGCCAGCTTGGGTGTTGCTGCACCCTGGATTTTGGGGGAAGCATTAAAACTCCTCTAGGTTTGCCCCCCTTTGCCATGCCACCAGCCCCCCTGCACCCCAGGACAAGGAGGAGGGAGACAACCAGCCAGGCTGATGGGAGGAGTTTATTTGCAGTGAGGTGCTCCCATGCATGCTCAGGACCGGGCGCTGCAGGCATGTTCCCCTCCCCGCGTTAGGGAGGGACAAGCCAGCGCCCCACTGCCCCCTGCCACCGCAGGTGGGTCGGCATGGGACCCCCAGTGGGGATGTGTGCATGAAAGGAAAACTTTGCTCCCAAAGTCACTCAATTTTTGTTCAGGGGATACTTCATATACATATATATATATATACACACACACACACACACATATATATATATATACCTATCTCCCGCAATTGGCTGGACACAAAACTAGTGTACTGCAAATGTCATGCAAAGCCGAGCATTGCAGGCAAATTTAATCCACTTTGTTTCTTTAACTGGCNAAAAAAAAAAAAAAAAAAAAAAAGCCACCCCAGTTTGAAGAGGGACCAGCAAAGGGCTGGGCTTGCCAAAAGCCGACCAGACCTGTGGTGTGAGACTGCCAGCGACCAGGAGCTGGGGGCCGGCGTTTGGGCAGCAGAAACCGTCCCAGCTCACAGGGATGGATCCACGTTGCAGGATCTGGGCTTTACAAGCAGTTCCGGGTGGGATGGGATGAGGATGGGGGATTGGGGTGGGGATGGGGGTAAGGGTGGGGATGGTGTGGAGGATTTTGCAGTGGCCTTGAGAGATGTCAAGGCTGAATCCCCAAACCTGAAAATACTAACGAGTCCCTTAACCTGATTTGGAAATCCAAGCCCCAAGGGTGGAAAGGAAGCAGCAGAGGCAGCTGGGGTGCCCCACAGCCCCTGCCAGGGTGGTGAGGCCGGTGGGTTCCTGCTATCACTGTCCATGTGTAGAGGCACACCCCAAGGGAGGGGGTCCGGGATCCTGAACCAAAATGGCGGGGCAAGCCTGGCCGGCCAGGAAGGTGGCTCCTAGTTCCATAGATGACGCTGGCAGTGCTCAACGGCCTGCGGGAGAGACAGAGAGGGATGGCGGTGGGAGGCAGGGACCCCCAGCACCCTGCCGACCCAGAAGAGGAGACGTGGCCAACACTTACGTTGCACTCGAAAGCCGTGGCCATGTTCTTGCACCAGTATTGCGGGCCCCAGACACAGGGGTCCGAGCCCAGGAGATCCTCCTTGGCTGAATCACAGGCTTTTATTTTCTATATTGCAAAGGAAAAAGGTGGGAGGGGGAGAAAAAAAACCCATGAGCACCCTTTGGCCCCACTGCCCCTCTGCCAGCCTCCCCCAAGCTTGGCCAAAAGATGCCCATCTCGGTCCGGGCTGCCCTGGGGAGCAGGTGCGGCACCCACAGCACAGGGACACTTACAGTGCAGACGAAGGTGGGGTCCATCATCTGCACGAGGAGCCGGACAGCAGCTGGCTCATACTGCAGCACAAGTGCCTCGCACTGCGAAGGACAGAGGGGGTGAGCCTGGCACAGGGGGCTCGGGGGTCCCCACCAGGCTGGGCGCTCCCCTCCTGGCTCACCTTGCTGGTGAGCGGCGTGGGCAGCAGCTCGCAGCCCTTCTCCAGCACATCCCCCAGCTCCACCAGCGTCTCGTTCTTCAGCAGCTCGTTATCGAAGTAGGTGATGACGATCTGGCAGACGTTGCAGATGGTGCCCACACCCGCCGCCAGCTGCTCCAGCGCAGCAGCCCCTGTGGGATATGGGGCCATCAGCACCACCCCCATCACCCCAATCCTTGGGTGTCCAGTGCCTGGGTGCCACCCGGGTACCCCCAGCTCACCTCGGTAGGTGTACCCACTCCGGGGGCAGCAGCGCAGCATGGTGCAGATGGCCACTGGGTCGGTGGCCTCCAGCAGCATGATGACCACAGCTTTGCCATAGGAGTTGACAAAGTCCTTGCACTGCCCAATGATGCCGTGGGGCAGCACGTTGCACACCTTCTCAATGTCGTTCACCAGTTGCTCCTGCCAGGAGAAGGCAGGTGGAGGAATGGGGAAACCCCCCTGCTCCTTGCTCTCCTCTTTGCCCCCCCTCTCCCAGCCCCCACGTCCCCGGACCGCAGCGGCAGGGCTCACCTCCGTCACGTTGTTCTCCAGGAGGCTCTCAGCCGTCTTCACGACAAACTGGCACATCTCACACAGCGGCGTGGTCCCCTCCCCATCCTGCGGGGAAAAGGCGGTGGGGCATGTACCAAGCCTCCCCAGAGCCACCCCCATCCCGCCCAGCCATCAAACGCCGCGAAAGACATTCCCCACCTTGGAAAAATGGAGGTGCTTGAGGGGAAAAAAAAAGCAAAATACAGCTCCCCCTTTCCAGCGTTTGGATTTTAAGGAGCACAGCAGAGTGGGGGGTCCCCACTTACCCGCAGCGTGCTCAGGACCTGCGTCACCTTCTCTGTGAGCAGCGTATGGAGGGGCAGTGCAGAGGCAGAGGAGCAGAGTCCCAGGTGGCCACACAGCTCCATCGGGTCCTGGGGAGAGAGAGATGACCCGAATCAGGGGGGCATCCCCCCGCCCCGGGAGGGTGAGTCTGTGCCCTGCCCCCCGCTGCCCCATGGAGGGCGATTTCAGCCCGTGGGGGCGCAGGTCTCACTTACCTCAGCTTGCTGCCGGTGGAGGGGCCAGAAAATGGCAAGAAAAAAATATAAATAAAAAAGAATTACAGCATTTGCAAGGCAGAGAGAGGAAAATAATATTTAAAAGTTTATAGGAACAGCAGGATTAATTAAAAAAACAAAAGCGGGGCCCCACTTCTGCTGACGAGGTCCCCTTGTCTGTGCCACTTGGCCACCCAGCCGGTGCCCACCCACCCCTGGCAGCCCCGGGGGGCCACTCACCCACTTACCAAGTGTCGGAGCAGCTGGACGGCCGTGTCCGCATACTCGGCCAGGTAGCGCTTGCACTGTGCAGGAAGACACGATATCAGCACCCGAGGGAGGAAACCCCACTATCCTGCCCACAACCCCCGTGGGTGCTGCTCAAAAGCAGGTGGCCACAAAAAACGCTCCCATGCCACGGTGACATGAGGGAGGAGGGGGGAGCCCAGCAGGATGCCGGCACCCTTACCCACTGTGCTAGGTCAGGTGCCAGGACCTCGCACGCCTGCTCGGCGTGGGCCACCAGCACCTGGGCGAAGGTGGCGTCAGTCCCCAGCTCCAGCTGCAAGGCCGCCACCAGCTGCAGGCAGTCCCCGCACACCTCTTCCATCTCCTGCGGGACGACATGGGCAGGGACATATCAGTAACCCCCCAAGTAAAACTGAGCCCCCCACACCTGGATTTGCAGGTCTGGGATTTAAATGCCGGTACAATCTGGGGCAGCTTTTTGGACCCTGGATCCTGCAATATCCTGGCCCCAAATTGGTGACACCCCTAATTTCATCCCTACGGTATTTTTAAATTTTTTTTTTTAATTATTGTTAAATAGGTGATGCTTAGGTAATTCTTGCCCTTGGGCAGCATCAATGGCATTCGTGCCTGTGCCACAGTACCTGGGTCTCATCATCAGGCAGGTCCTGGGGATGGAGCAGGAGGGGCACGTTGGCAATGAAGGGGGCGACCGGGTCGGCAAAGTCCTGAGCGGGGTCCGTGGGGGCTGGTGGCGGCTTCTGGAACTTCAGGGCCCCTGTGGGGCTCTCCCGAGGCTGGCACAGCCTGAGGGTCCCGCACACCACCTTCGGGTCCGACTGGGGGAGCAGAGGGGTGAGAGCTTGGGGCTGTGTCTGCCCTATCGCCCCGCTCCCCCTGCATCCCTGGGTCATTTCCATCCCCATGTCCATCTTGCAAAGGTTTTGTCCCAGGCTCCAAGAGCCTCCCTTGCCCTGCAAGCCCCCAGGACACCCCAAACCATGGAGAAATGCAAAACCAAGGGGTCCCCCCCCCCCAGTTACCATCACTTGCTTGCCCAGCTGGACGAGGATGAGGATGCCAGTGTCCACCATCTTCTTGCACTTGACTGACCAGTCCTGGAAGGGCAGGTACTGGCATTTCTTCTCCAAGAAGAGCCGCAGCTTTTCCTAGGTGACAAGGTGAGTGCTCAGGGCTGGGCTGACCCTGTGGTGTGGGGGGGACGGGACACACACCAGCCCCACATCCCCCACAACTGTGACCCACCTCAGTGCAGTTGTCCTGCAGGATCTTGCCCACCATGGAGACCGCCATCTGGCACAGGTGACACGGGATCCCCTTCTGCTGAGAGAGGGGACGCATCAGGCTGCTGCCACAGCACCCGGACCCCCCGCTTGCTCCCCCAAATCCCACCCCTCCACCACAAAAACACCCCACCAAGAGACACTTGGGCATATCCTGGGGTACCCACTCATTTTTGCCACTCACCCTGCAGACTCCCAGTCCTACGTGAGTCCCCCCAACCCAGTTAAGCAGCCTTGCTGGCTTGCATGTTGCTACTTGAGAGCATCAGTGGATGCTCCTCTGGGTACCCATGTTTTGGGGCAGAGTAGGCACATCCCTCCATCACCCCGCATCACCCCGCATCGCCCCGCTCCCGGTGCGGTTACCCCCGGGGCCTGGTCCCAGACAGTGATCTGGCAGAGCTGCAGCGTCCCACACTTGGCCGCCGTCACCACATCGCGGCACCAATCCTCCGGCTGCTCGCTGCACTCGGGGAGGGGGCTGGCCGCAGCTGTGGCGGGGGGAGAGGAGACTGTCAGCCCCTGGGGCACCGCAAGACCAGTTCCTGCACCACACCAACCCAGCACCCACCAGCACCCCAAGACCAAGTTTATGCGAGCCAAGGGCAATGCTCCTCACCCTCCCGCTGTGATTCACCCTCAGCTTTTGCAATGGTGGTGTGGTTGTTGGGTTTTATAAGTGATTTTTTTAAGCAAAGGCCAGCTTTGCTGGGCTACTGCGTGCTGCCAGCTTTTCCAACAGGATGTCACAGCAGCTTTGGGCCAGTGTCAAAAGCAAAGTGAATTTGGGGGATCATCCTCAGCCTCACAGCACCCTTCAATGCGCTGGAGAGGCAGCTGCTTATAAAGAAACAGGAATAAATCTTGCAAAATGGGCAAACCGGGGCTGTCACCACTCAGCCCCGCACAGCAGCTGGTTAGCCATGCCGTAGCTCCAGGCAATGATTGAGCAACCCCAGTTTTAGGTGGTTTTTTCTTTTCATTTCCTCCCAAGGACAGCAGTTTCTCCTGGCTGCAAATCCCCGACGCAGCAGCGGTGGCATCGCCCGCCCCAGCCACCCGGGGAAGCGCGGCAGCGTGGCGCAATGCTGGCGGTTTAATTGCCACCTTGGTGTGTCAGGATTCATTCGCAATGGGGCAAGTGTTTACTCCCACCAGGGGCTGCACCCACCCAGGATGCGACTGAGGAGGCGGCGCGGAGCCAGCACAGCCCAAGCCCTTCATTGCCCTACTTCGGCCAGGAGCTGCTCCGGAAAGTCGGAGGGCACGTGGGGAGCAGCACATGGACAGGCAGACGGACAGACCCTGCTGCATACCCTCTTGCAGCTGGCATTTCTAAGCAAAGCACAAACCTCCCCCCGCCCCCCCCCAGAGCATTTGCATCCAGCTTTTACCACCCAGCCCTGGCCATATGATTTTGCACAGCAGGAATAAAGCCAAAGGCAGAAACTGCTCCTTCCACCCACCCTGCCCTTATCAGGTTTCTCCCAAAAAGCTGCTTTTTCTGCATGCCGGATTCTGGCAATGCCTTCAGCTCATCCACAGGATGTGTTGGGGCAGCGGCTCGACATGACCGGGCCCACCCTGGCAAGTCCCCAGGGGTGGGGACTGTGGGGAGGGGGCTCCAGAGCCCCCCCCAGCCCCGCCTGCTCCCAAAAGCGCTGGCGCAGCTCGGCAGGTGCCGGGTGGCGTTTCAGCCCCAATTACTCCATCAGGCTGACGGCAGCATCGGGATGGGAGCGAGCCCCGGGGCAGGGTGAGTCCCCCCGGTTTCCCATGGACAGCTTCCTACACACCTCTCCAGCAGCACGATGCCACCGTGGGTGCATCAGCTGAGAGATAGATATTTATTTTTATTTAACCCTGGCACTAGCATCAGGGTGAACAGGAATGTCAGGTCAGCGGAAGCATTAAGGGGCAGCACCAAAAAAAGAAGGAGAGGGGAAGCAACAACCCACAGCTTGTTTCTGAGCTGGTCCTGCCTGACCCACAGACAGGAGCATCTCTTGCAGTCCCATGCTGGAGACTGGACCAGTGGCGTAAGGATGGTGCCAGCAATAGTGTGGGGAGATTTCGCTGGTCTGAAGGACACCAGTGGTTTGGACCTGAACCTTTCTGGCTTGTGGTGGCTCTCAGCTCAGCGCTTACTACTCACTCTGCTCAAGCTGAAACTCAGGAAACAAGTGCTGGGCTGGAAAAATAATTAATACAATAATAATGCCCATCTGCTGAGAGCTTCCCTGGGTGGAAAGCATCGCCATGGGGCAAGCAACTGGAGCAACCAGTGCCCCGTGAGCTCCTCTCCTCATTTCAAAGCCATACCGGAGCCGCCTCATGCCGATCGGGCACCCAGGCAGCAGGACATTGGACGATGCCGTTTTTGGCAAAGCGCTGGCACAGAACGGGGTCAAAGCAGGGACGCTGCCCCGCTGCCGCAGTGGCTCCAGGCCAGCCGGTGCTACCCCATCCCCAGCTGCCAGGCCCTCAGGGTGGGGTGGGCTTTGCTCAGGGGGGGGATCTAGCACCGAGCTCCAGATCTAGCAGGGCTGTGCTGGCATTATGCGGAGCCCCAGAGCGTGCTGGCCGAGCCGGCCAAGCCTGGCGAGCAGGTTGTGATGTAAACCCCGGGGGCGGCGGCGTGGGCCCCGGTGCCCCAGTTCCTGGCTGGGTGCGCACCCCTGTTAGAGTGAAAACCATAAATACACTCTTCCCAGCACCTAAATCCTTCTTGATTTTGAAGGAGGATGCAGCATCCCCCAGTCCTGCAGCCCCCCCAGCCATGCTGCACCACGCAGCCGAGGCACCGCCGCAAGAGCAGCCGCTGGCTTCCAGGGCAGGCGTTGCCCGAAGGACGGACGTGCCGAGCGCGGGTGATCTTTCCTGCTCTGCCTGTTGCTGGCTGGAGCACCTTGGCACGTCCCCCCACAACCGTCAGGCCATGCATGCGCAGTCACGACTCATCTACCGCAAAACTGGTGCCCTGGCAGGTCACGTCAGAGGAGCCTGACGGTCCAAGCCTGGGGTAATTAGGGTGCAAATAGGGCTCTTCCCTCTAAAAGGAATGGGGGTTTTTTGGCCTACAACAGCAGGGATCCGTGGCTTCTTCAGGGAAATTTCCCCTGGAATAAGCAATTTGCTCTTGAGCAATGACCAGGGGTTGGAAACAGGCTCTTCCCAACTTGTTTCCTGGGGATGGGTGGGGAGGATAAGCCAGGTATCACTTTCTCACTCTTATTGTGGGGAATGGCTAGGGGACAGCAGCATAAGCTCATCTACAGGTAGGATTTGCTCAGATACCCAACGCCCTGGTAACACAAGGTCTCCAAAGGTGCTCAGGGCTGCAGTGCTGTACCCTATCATCCTCCTCAGAGCTCAGCAGCTACAGGGGAAGACATTTCCTGCCTCCTGCACCTTTTACAAAGCCCCTAAGGAAAGGGGCAGCGTTAGGCAGCACCATGGTCACTCTGTTGTGCGAGGACAACGGAGCAGTTTCCCCCAAAAGGCACATACGCAGCCAGGTCCCGAAGCAGCCCTCTCCCCCATCGCTGCCGAGACGCCTGTGCTGATTTCGGCTGGCTTCCCTCCTTCCATACCCCAAGCAAAACACCGATGCCATCCAATTGCCTGCTGTCCAGAGGAGGGAGGGAGCAAACCCACTTTTTGCCCCAAGATCATCTTTAAGAGCAGAAGTTGCAACACTCAGGTCCAGGTGGGCAAGAGGTGGTGCTGCCTGCCCCAGCTCTGCTCTGGCATAACTCCAAAACCGTGGAGGGATGAGGAAGCACGCTATGGAGCTTAAACACTAGAGCTGGGCATAGTTTGGGGGTTCAGAGGGGTTTTCTGGGCTCTCCTCGAGTCCTACCCGCAGGCCTGGCCTTACCTTGGTAGGAGCCCAGGCACACAGAAAGGATCAGCACCCAGCCACTCCATTTGCTCTCCATGCCGTTCCTAAGATAGTCCTCAGTGGCTGGTTCCTCTCCTGTGCTGCTCCCGGACTGAGGAATCCTGGATGGGTTGGGAGAAGCAGTGAGAACCCACACCTACGCAGCGCAATTACCACACCCCTCTCCTCATGCCTTGATTATAAAATGATCGCACCAGCCTGCAAGTGGAGGGAGGGACCAGAGCCAGGCAGGTATTCCCAGGATGCCAGAACCAGCCCAGAACCTGCTGCTCAGCGCTAACCTCGCCACTCCTGGCTGCGAAGGGTGGGCACAGCAGGGGAACACCGGCCTAGGGCCACGCGACATCACCATTTTCTGTGCTCTCCACCAAACAGAGCATCATCCCTTACAAAAAGGGTCAGCAGCAGAGATATTAAAGACCAGTGAATTTAAGACAAGCGAATTAATGGTGTATTTAGAGGCAGCTGTTTGCTTAAAGCATTTAAAAGACTTTTTTTTTATTCAAAATAAAAGGAATGAAGACAAAAGGAAAGCCACATTAAATGCAAGTCAGCACTGAAGCCCGGTATCAGGCAGCTTCAGCAAGAACTCCCTCCAGCCTGCGCAAGACACCAATTGCAACACGGGGCTGTTGCCTCACAGCAGGCATTGCGTTGGGCCAGGGAAGAGCGCGGCGGCAGCAATCCCCGGCAAGCCTCTTTAACCTGCAACTGCGCTCAATATAGCAAAGGCTTGACGGGACACGCAGGTTGCAAGGCAACGGCAACTCACTGGAAGCTGAATCCTGCCATCCAGCCCCAGATTCCCAGTGACGTTTTAGGACATGCCTTCTCCTGGCTCTGGAGAGAAGGGGAAGCCAACGAGACCCTTCGGCAACTAGGGCGCAACAAGGAAATGAAACACACAAGTTTACCGGTTTACAGAAGTTTTTATTGTTCATTAAGGAAGCTTTTGTGCAAAAAAATCAAGACAATGTTCTTTAGAAAGCAACTGCACGTGTCCCCCTAGCGTAACTCAAGCAGGTCAGGTGCCACGGTCCACACAGGAAGGGAGAAAACTAAAGAGATTCCCAGCGCTAGCACAGGATTTCCCTCAGTTCACCCAGTCGCCCAACAGGTCGCTAGCATGAGTCCTTCTCTACTAAAAACCCCAGAAAATTAAAACCTTGGCAACCTGTAAGAGCAAGCGTTGATCCATCCCCACCTCCCCCCAAAAAAAATTCACGTTAAGAGAACGCCATCCGGTTTAAAAGGTCAAACACCGTACTACGGGCCGTGGTGTAACACAACCCCGTACTTCTAGGGCAGCGATGCCAAAGAGAGCCCATTTCCTATCTGGCATATCGACCCCAACTGCGATACACCGCTGGAACCACTGCACAGGCCTGCCCAGGCAGAAAGCTGCAGATATTTTACATCTTTAGGGGAAACTGGGTTGTTTGGTTTTTGGTTGTTTTTTTTTCTCTTTTTTGAAGCCATGAGTGCTTCAGCATTCTGTACAAATCAAACAGGAAGGACAAACCAGTATTGCTATCTGTCAACTCTGCCCAGACATTTAGTATGTACACATAAGTAACAAAAAAGCTGCAGGCTAGTGGTTTTCCATTAAATTGCATGAAAACTTCTTTGCTTGCTGCTAAAATGTTGTTACTGGAGCTCCTGCCTCACCCAAGACAGCACAGGAGCAGTAGCAGTTGCCGGCACCTTTCTGAACAAGGACTGGAATTTTCAAAGCTCCACCTCTGCCCAGCTCCTCCTTCCCAAAGGTCTCCTCAGAGCTACTTCGATGCTTCTGTTTTGGGGGTTAACTTGATCAGAACTACACACTAAATGCTGGTAGGGGATGCAAGGTCCATCTCAAGCAACGTAAAGCATGATTCTCATTCTCGCAGCCCCTACACCTCAAGGGCCCAACTTGTTTCCAGGGTAGCAGCCTGCCTTGAAAGGCTTTCGTCCAGAAGTTCAAGCCCTTTCAGCGCGATGCTGCAGAGGCGTGAAAGGCAGGTTGTCGGGTATGGCGGCAGAGCTGCCAAATACCCGCTGCAGTGCTCTTAGCACCTGCCATCTCCACTTGGCTACTCAGATGCGTTTCCCCGACAGAAATGGGAACTCTGAAAAAAAATTTATACTTCGAACTACTCAGAAGGGCGAGTGTCAGTGAGAACAGGCGGCAGCAATGGAAACTGCCCGCAAGTCTCTGAAGTCTGAGATGGCTGAAATATGCTATGAGAAAAATAGATCAAGGAACAAATCGGCAGTTTACAATAAAAACCATTTTCCACTCCTCCTGCCCTCTGTGCTGAACTCACTTTGACATATGCACAGCCCCTGCTGGCCTTTTCCCCCCCTCCATCTTCCACCAACCCAGCTTGCTCCACCCTTTGGCACCCAGCTGGCTGCATGTAGGAAGCTGCAAGACTAAGCAGAATTGAGCAACTAGGATAAGAAAAAAGGGAGTCATTCCATAAGTACATCAGCATGCTTCAAAAGACTGAAATCCCACTGTACAGGGCTTGACAGTAGAACACCCATGCTTAGACCAAGTAGTCCAAGGAAATAAAAAGGACATGATCAAAGGTTGAGGGAGGGTTTCCTTAGCTACACACCACGAGCCATAAGTGTAGTCACTCAAATGCAAAAGCGTGGTCACTCAAATGCATCTTTTTAGGTACCAGTTACTTCAAAAGTTAGCTGGGCACACAAAGTCCCCTCCTCCGCATCTGTAGAGCTTTGAAAATTCCAGCCGAAGGGATTCCCAGATTCAACATTGTCCCTTAGAATTCTCCCACTGTTATACAGAAAATTAATATTCCAGCCAGATGTTAAAAACGCAAAGCATGTAATCCTCCCAATGCTGACTACAGAAAGTTTAGTCGCTATCTTGTTTTTTTAAATTAAAAGATATAGTCTTGTCTCATTTCACCTTCTCAGCCATTCTTCCCAGCACCTAAAAAACACTTCAGCCTACCAATTAAAAATCTACAACACACTGACTATTTTTAGGAGCATAATGAGTTAAACTGTACAATCAGAAATATCTTTGTTAAGTCAACAATGAAGATCTGATCCTTCAACAGCAGCACTGCTACAGAAGAGTTACAATAAAGGATCCTGAAGGTCAAATTTTAAGGAGGCAGAGAGGAGGGACATTTGAGATAAAGCTCTCTGCCAACCTCGGCCCACATTCTTAAGAGCCATGGCAAACTTTCAGAACTGGAAATCCTCCTTCTAGTTCCACACATGACGTTTGCAGTGATCGACAGCCTAAAGGGAAAGAAATAGTGTATGTTAGTGGAAAAAAGCCTGTTTGCAAACAAGTGTACATCTACGTATACCATTCAATGCCTTACTCTGAGCCAAGATCTTGGAGCAGATCTGTTTTTCTTACAATAACTGATTCCAGACAGCCCTAGAATAAATAACATCCTCATCCCCACCCAGAAGCTTCAGGAAAGAATGCTGATGACCCTTAGCCATTAAGACCTGGCAAAGAAACCATCAGCCCACAAGCAATACTGGAAGCCAACTTTTAGAGCGCAATGAGGGGTCATGACACGGTTTGTTGACTGTGCAAACACGGACTAAATATAAAGCTCACATTTTATCTTACTATAGATTCTGAAATGCTAGCAGACTGGTGGGGATAGGAAGAAAGGGAGAAGAAACGGTCTGCTTTAAGAAAGCTAAGAGCTATGGAAGACCCTCTAATCAAACTCAACCACATCTAGCTAGTACCCTTTTGCTTCCTGAAACTGGAATTCATCCACTTGGAAGTGTGATATAGGAGCTGGAAAAGTAGTTTATAAGGAGCTATCAAAGACCAGTAGGAAACGCGAGGCAGGATCCTGCTTTACATACGTTGCACTGAGCAGCAGTCTCCATGTTCTTACACCAATAACCCGGACCCCAGACACAAGCATTATCCCCCAGGAGAGGCTGTTTAGCCGATCCACAGACTCCAAGTTTCTGTGAAAAGAAGAGCAGCAGAGTCAGCATCTATTTGCACCAAGAGATCTCAACTCCAGCCTTACACCCAAGCTTCCACCTGACTGAGTGCGGAAGCAACACTGAGGTAGCTTTAGGAGCTCCCACAGTACCACACTCAAACTGACAACCGCAGTCACGCTTGGAGCTGAGCGAGTAGACACAAAGCAGTAATCTGACATGGGGAAGAATTAAATTACCGCAGCTGCTTCTTCATATTAAGTTTCTCAAAACAGAGCTTCAAGAAAGGGACCTTTCTCAAGAAATGTGATTTAAATTCCTCTCATTGCATTCAGGGCACACTACACCTTGTTAGTGAACCTCAGCAGTGGATAACCACTGGCCGCTTTTTTCTTCTGTCCTTCCTTGCACAAGGCTGGCAGTCAGACAGCTGTCCATTCAGTAAACCCCAGGCCTTGCACAACCGCATTTGCTCCAAGCATTCAGTGTGCTGATTTTTATTCCAGCAGAGTTTCTGCATGCTTGGCACTCAAAGGCGTACAGCAGAGTAGGCAGGACTGTATCTGAACCCCTAGTCAACAAAACTGAACTCAATACTCACAGTGCAAACAAAAGTGGGATCCATCATCTCTGCCAAGAGTTGCACAACCATGGGTTCATACTGTTCCACAAACTGAACACACTGTAACAAAACACAGGTTGAGAGATTCTCCTGTTAAAGCCTTAGAAAGAAGAGGAAGATGCAGTCTTCAGCAAGCAGGCCTGTACACTACTCTAAACATGCCAACAATACACTCCAAATTGATAAACCAGGGGTTTGAGCTCTACAGATCGAAAAAGGACTCAGCATCGCACTAATCACACAACTAGACCTTTTTTTCGTAGCTCATACCTGCCTGCAGCTGTCCGCAGACAGGTTATGATGAGAAAGGAGTCAAAAGGAAAAGAACCAAACAGGACAGGCTTTGATTTGCAAAGCTTAGTCTCTAATCGTGGAGATCACTGCTGTCTCAAGAGGAAAGCACACTGAACAAGCTGGAGACAAACATCCAAAACAGGATGGCAGCAATGCAGTAGTGACTCTTAAGCACTTTTAGCCCAAGTAGTTACTATTCCATTTAGACCAGGCAGCAGCATGAACACTTCCATCAATAACAGTAAGCCCTCTAGTGGAGAGGCCACCTCCAAAGCACAGAAAGATGTTGGTGTTCTCAGCAGACTAGCGGTGCTCATTAATAAGTGAACCGCAGCTATTAAGCAGCCTCACAGCAGTTAGCAGGAATAGCCGTTTCATAGCTGCTTTAAGCCTGTGTATGCCTAGTGAACTCATAAGCAGTTGCGACTTGCTGACACACAGCAGCCACCTAATAAGATTTCCAGGTAAATCTTGATAGCAGCGGCCTAACAGGTGTTGCTTTTTGCTGTCTCACTGGAATTATGCCAGCCTACTTCCAATTACTTTGTCAATGCCCTGAACAGGATCAGTGTTGCAGGGGGAAAAAAACCCAACCTTCAGCTGTTCCCACACACTGTTCTCAGAGGATTTCCAGGCAAACCTTTCCTGACTGCAAATTAGCACAACAATCCAGCCAGTCAATTCAGGCCCTTAAAAGTCTCCATCTATTCAAAGGACTGCCAACCCCCAGGGATGGGGAGTGCCACAACCTAATTCCCCTGCACCCCAAACTCCTCCCAGCCTCTAGCAGAGGGAGACATTCCTTCAACTCTGACCTGCATTGCACTGACTACTCTTATGAAAACCACCATGAGATGCTGCTCACTAGTTTTTCCGAATACTCTGCAAGATGTTTCATCCTTCTGTTCATCTCTAGCTGCCTCATTCTGATGGGACAGCAGGCTGCCACACAGAAGGCCTGTGTGGTCATTTGACTGCCTCAGATCAAGCCTTTTCCTTCTTTTTCGCTCTACTGCACATAAGAAGCTGCTATGCTTTGGTGCTAACTAGTAACAGGAAAAACCTAGGAAGGATCAGGTTGCTGAACACAAGCCAGTCCCAGCTGCACCTGTGGATAGTTTGTCTCCAGCCAAAGACCAAGGCAGTCGGCCAAACACAGAGACCTCTATTATGAGTACCTGGACATTTATAGCAGAAGCAGAGACAGTCGAGAGATGGACCTAAAATTAGCATGCAGACAGAATATCAGGTGAAACACTCAGAAAACGAGGTAAGCATATTGTTGTCACTGTAGGACCTGTGTAAGCCCAACAAATCAACAAGGACAGTTCCCAACCATCAACAAGGCCATTGCTTTTTAGCCTGCCTCCTGCACAAGCACTTTACCTGATCACTGACAGACTCCGGCAGGAAGTGGCAAACTTTTTCCAGTAAAGCCTCAATTTCAGCTGTCGTGGCATTCTTCTCTAGTTCTTTGTCTGCATAAGCTACCACCATCTTGCAGATATCACAGAAGCCACCTGCGGGTTTCACTAAAACTGAGAAGGAGGGAGAAAAAAAACCAAACCAAAACACAAGTGTCAGTGCTTAGGTACTTCCCCTAAATAGAAGAAAGGAGGCAGCATCAGCAAAGTACTAAAGCACGTGTCCTTAAGAGATATAATCATAGGTGAGGTAGCTCATTTTGCAACACCACCGACTCCTCATTACCAACCTGGCTGCTGTGGAGGCTTGTTGGCTGCACAGCATTTCAGCATAACACACACAGCTTCAGGATTCGTCGCCTCCAAGAGCATGTCAATCAAAGCCTGGCCATAGACTTCAATAAAGTCCTTACACTGGTCTTTGACACTTGCTGGAAACAGGTAGCAGATGACCTCCATTTCATGTACAATCTCCTCCTGAAGCAGAATGAAGGATGCATGGCAAATGAGGAACAGAAATCTGACTCAATTATTTACATGTTTTCTTACTCTGTCCCACCCAGAATGGAAATCTTGCTCTCATTAAAAGAGGCAATAAAATTTACTTTCATTTCCCCCTCCAATACAGCCCCATTTTAACCAAAGCCTAGGAAGAGGTACCATTTCCACCACTTACACACCTCTGTCTTGTTGCTCTCCAAGAGGCCAGTCACTTCTTTCACCATGGTCTCACATATTTCACACAAGGAAAAAGTCTTCTCTTGAACTGATGCTTTCTGAGTACACAGAAGAAACATACAAAACAATAAATCAGCACTTGACCACATTTGACATGGACAATTCATAAAAGATCCATCTAACAGCATTCACATTCCCATGGAGCACACTAATTAATTTACCTAGCTGGCCAGTCTGAGCTGAATTCAAATGGTCACGCAGAACCCAAAACCAACCTAGGTCTCAGTAAAAAGCCTTTCTAAGTGAACAGTTATTTCGTAAGACTAATTAAGACTACAATCCCCAGGTTGTGTAAGGAGGGGAGCTGAATCTAGTAGACACTAGAGAGGAACACACAGCCCCACAGTTACTGGATTTCAAGGGAAATATGAAGTGTTTTTTAAAATACATTAATTGGGGATGAAAATTACTAGAACTGAGAGCACCCTCCTGTTGGCAAAAGAAACCTAGAAATTGAAGGGCTTGACGGAAATTGTTTGGAGCCTGTTAATCAGAAGTCAACTGTCCTTAAAAGAGACTTTCCTTTAAAAAAAAACCCAAACAAACAAGAAAAACCCACACCCAAAACGCAACCCAAAACCAAATGAAAAAAAAACCTACCTCAGCCCATGTCACACCCAAAGGCCATGGGAAGCTAAGGTGCTTCTCCAGACTCAGAGCTTCAGCATTCTGACTCTGCACGTGCAGAGTGCTGTCCCATTTTTAAAAGGGATTGAAGCATAACTCCAAATGTAGAACAAAACTCAAATTCAGCATTTTGTCCTCAAAGATTTGAGGTATCATCCAGAATAGCTGCTATACTCTACTGCTGGAACAAGAGTTCCCATTTCAATCCTGAAGCATTACCTTATAGCTTCAGTTTAGTGCAGGCTCTGCTATTCTAACAAATCAGTCAGCTCTTCTACTTCACACATAACCTTCAGAAGCAAGCCAGTAATTTATATGCATCGAAGCTCATATTCTTCTGTCTCACCTAGTTCATTACACTAAAGCAAAAAGGAAGGCAAAGCTGTTGAGTACAGGAAGTCCATCATACCTCCACAGTTTCCATTTTGA
>VZTV01037872.1:1045-12080 GCA_013400875.1 Anhinga rufa
ACACTAATTGAATCGTAGATAGTTAAGGCCAAATGCCAACCATATTTGTTACCTTTTGCAATACCGCTTAAACAAATTAAGTTTTCAAGAGCCCTAAACCATCACTTAATCCAGAGGTGTCTGTTTACAGAAATTGCGCCATCTTTCATAGCGCTTTTGGTTTGTGGATGGCTGATCTATGAGCCAGTAGTCAGCCTGAATACAAAAGAGTTATTGTGGATTAGGTTAATATCACTAAGGTCAGAGGCTGGACCTGAAGCATATATATGCATGTTCTTTGCCTTTTACGTTTTTTCTATATAAAAGTCTGCCCTAATATATTCACTTATTTTCTGCCTTTTTGCAGTCCTCAATGATGGTAAGACCTACGCAGGCTGTAGTACACACTGTATAATTCACATAGTACTTGCTCTATTTTTAACACACCTCACTTACTTTATATCAACCTATTGGCCTCTATCTACCAAAGCACTTATGGGACTCCATAATATAAAAGCAGTGGACACTTTGTTGACATTCAATTAGTGTCAGTACTGGATCTATGTAAAACTAAAACTGCAAAAAAAAATTATTTTGTGCTGTGTATACACTTTTGATAGCCCAATGAATCCTTTTCTTTAGGAACAATTGTCTTAGGCACAGCAAATGAGATGTATTTTTCAGTTTGGACACAAGTTCTTAGTCATTGAAGAGAAAATGGAAGGGATTTGCTGATAACTGGTCCTATCAAAATAGAATTCAAAACATAGGAACTACATTTCTGCACTAATAGAAACTGGTATAAGGTCTGGTCTGTCTTACTATAGAAGCCTCTCATTTTTTTTGTGTTGGTCTCAAAGATACCTAGCTCAAAATTTGGTGTCAGTAAGCCTACTGGCATTTTACAAGCATAGATGATCCCTATCAATTTCAGATAATGCGCTTAAATCTATACTTCCAAAGAAAGACTTGTTTTTTAATAGTAATCCTTTAATTGACTGGGTGTGGAAACACCACAGGGCCTCTTCTGGGTTCCCTGGTGAGAGGCTTTCTGTGAATAATCTGTTGCAGATGTTTAAAAATAAACCCTGTTATAAAGCTCAGTAAGTTTTTAATCTTTTCTTTGAATATTTGTAAACCTATTATGTTCAATACATGTAATGATACAAATGCACTTTATGCAATGAATATTAAGATGTAGGTAAGTATTGGATGAAATAAAAGAGTTTAGCAGAAGCTAACAGAAAGTTTTGTCCACTGGGAGAAACAGTGCTTTAGAACTGTATATCAAGAAAATATAAATTATTCTGGAAAGAGGAATACAAGGTAAGAATATAGGCTTTTAAATTTTAATTCACATTTGTCACTGAATAAAAAGTTTAGAGAAAGTGTAAAGCTGCAGTGGTTTTGTGTCTGTTAGACCCTGATAGCTTGTCCTTTCCTTGGGCTCCAAACTGGTTTCAGGTGTCCTGCAAACAAGTATGACATATTTGCAATATTAAAATATTTACTAAAAACATTGTTTGCTATGCTGTCTTTCTGAAGCACTTTAAAGTAGTCTAGGAATAACCAGCAACATTTTTTGACACAAAGCAGGTTGAATCAACAGAATAATAAAATTATCCTGCCTATCAAGAGCAGGAAACATTATATTAGCTTAGGAAATCTTATGCAATATCTGCCATGTGTGATCATACCAGAGAACATAAAAGTGCACTGAATTGAACCTTATTTAGAATAAAGTACACTAAATACCTTCCTTAGAACTTTTTTGCAATGTAAGGTATCTACAGGTAGTGAAAGTATTCTTTCTTCATCCTCCTGGAGTTTTAAAGCTCATTTTACTTGGCAATTCTTTATTTCAACTGGAACTTCCATAGCAAGTTTGCAGTAGGACTGGCTAGAGCTAATTTTAAAACTGAAAAGAAGTACTTTAAACACAGAAAAGATTATTGATGAAATAGGGCAAACATGTAAGAAGAAAAGCTACCATCAAAATTTTAATTTTATTTACTTTTGGTAACTAAATTTCTGCATTTGTAACTAACTCCTGCACTGAAGAAAAATTAAGTAAAAATATTGGTATCTCTTTATTTCTGTTGATCTTTTCAAATATATTTTAAATAAATATATGGTAATTTCTCTCAATGTAAACCAAGAGAGACTATATGCAATTAAAAGCATCAAACTTTTGATGCTCCTTACCTCTTCCCTCCTTATTCCTTTTCACTCGGGTCTTTTCTTCCTAAGCCTCACAGTTCTGCATATTAATTTTTTTAATTTGTCCCATTATGAAGACTGTTTTTCCTTTCCAAAGCAAGGCATCATAAAGAATGGTTTAAAGTCCAACCTACTGTAGATGGCTGTCTGAATCATTAAACCCTTAAATCCCTAAAATACCTTTGTAACAACTGAAATCTTTAACATAAAGAATAGTTTTAAACTTCTTTGCAGTTTTTTGTTGTGATATTTGATGATCTTTTTGTCAAATACTATATATAATTTTGCTCTAACACTCTTTCTGGAATTAGAGATTAATTCACTGTTAAACATTCCCTATCTGTTCAAGCTACTTCTGCCAAGATAAGATATTTTAAGAGAGAATATAATTTCATCCTCAGTTTTATATACTATACCATTGCAAGTAGACAAGATCTTTATACTGTAATAAATACGTGAGAGATGCACCTCTTTTAGAAGCTATTGATTCTATATTAATATACTGGGTTTACACGTCTGATTTGGGGAAAAGCTACAATCAAGCCAAAGAACTGACAGGAAATCATTATATGAGTGTTATGTGCATCTTAATTCAATATCAAACAGCATTATTTCCTAGCTATCACTGAAGTTGTTGTTGGCAAAGACTAACAGCTTTCCATGATGGAAGAAAAGATAAAACAGAATTTATTCACTGTAAGTATCTGACAGATGCTGAAGGCTGTCCAGGACAGCATTCTGCTTGCAAAATAATGAAAAATTTGACATGCAGTAATTTGAATCCTGCTTGGGGCTATATTAATGACTTCCTAATTCCTCTAAAAATTATTAAAGATAACCCAAACAAATTTTTAATGGCACTAAATGCCTAATTACAGTTTTATTAAAATAGGCACTGGAAGTGGAAGTCCCCTGATGACATTCTGTGACATAACTGACAATGACTGGAAATTTCATGCTATATTCTTTGCTTTTACTTTTGAGAAATTTGATCTAAAACAATGCTGAATTGATTTAGAATTTAAGCAGAAGACCAGGAGCAGGGTTTTTTTCTGCTGCTCAGTGAACATAGAATCTGTGGACTTTCTTGTTCAGATTCCTGATCAGTGGAATGGGAATAGTACCATGCTGGAAAATTTTTAGAGTTGAAGTTTTTGAGAAGCTTTGAAGATTAAGTACAAAGTATTATTTATTATTCATCAGTTTTGAAAGCTAATCCATGAGCGAAAAAGAGGAGTAAGAGTGCCTGTGGGAGAAAATGCTTCTGTCAGGGGCACACATGGTACAATCTGCTCTTTATGTGCAGAGATGAGGCATTATTCTTGATTATGTTAAAGAGTAGAATGCAGTAGTTAAGAGTTACAAGTGCAGTAGTTTGGTATTTGGGGTCCGGGGTAAATGAAATCCAGGGTAGTGATTGTATTTTGGTTTTATTATTTGAGTGTCTATCACAGAAGAAAAACAAAGCAGAGTGGATCTTAAATTTTTATCCCTTCTGTTTCTATCCTTTCCCACAGACTGCTGGTTGTCTCATAGAGATTTATCTGAACTGGCTATACAACTCTTAAGATGTTGGGCATAGCCCTTCCAAGTTCTCATGTCCCTCAAGTTATACTCTGAGAGTGGTTATTCAATTGCACGCTGTCAGGGTGCTGACAGACTCCCATTGCCCTAACCAGCCAGTAACCATCTATCTCTCTAATTTTCTTCTGCAACCTCTTTTTGCCATCTCAGGCATTTAGATGCCTGGGTTTGAAGTCAGCTCTGGTGTGGCACAGCTACATAACCTTTTGTCAGACTGCTGTGAAACAGTCAAATTGTGAGAAATATCTGTGAGAAGTGGAAGCAACTAAATGGTGAGAAAGAACTGTGAGAAGCTTCACACGGAGCCTCCACATGCACACCTCTGCCCACTGACTCAGGAGCTGCCTTTAAACTCGGGGCCTTGGCTTCCTGGCGTGGGCTGGCACCTGCCTCATTGCTGCAGACTTCTCTGGCACTCTGGACTCTTGCCCGACTGTTACCATCATTGGACCTGCTTTGCTGTTTGTGTTTGAGCAGTGGGGGACTGTGTACCGTGTTGGTGAGGTCACTGCCCTGCCTGCCCTGCTATCACCCTTCGTGCCTGGCTTCCCTTCCCTTATGGAGCAAGGACAACTGGAAATTTGAGATCATCAGGCAGTATTTATTTTGGAGCTGAGAAAGTACTAGAAACATTTCTGACTGCTTATATCTTTAAGCCGCTTTGTTTCTTTAGGTAGCATGCTGGTTTGCCTATTGTTCTGTATGCTGCTTAGGTAGGGTAATGACTCAACATATTCTACTTCTTTCTAATCATGGAGGAAGAGACAGTTCTGGTCTTCTGCCTTTTTGTAAAAGAGGTGGCAAATATAGAAATAGTTAGATGGGTCTGGATGTTTTAGCAATTTAAGTAGAAGCCCATCTGAAATACATGTAAACATAGAAAAGAAAAGCATACAGCCAAAGGTATATTCTACCATAAGTTACATAGAAAAAATTAAATTTAATGTAGAGAGTAGTCATTCCTCTTCTGTGCTGCCTTAGCACAATGATCTCAGAAGTCTAAGTGAACAGAAACTACTACTTTGGATGTTTTTCATTCCTATTTACTGATTTTTGGGGAAATTCCATATAAATCAATGTTTTAATTAAATTGTTAAGGTAAATCTTTCTAATAGAAGCATAGCTGATTTAGTATAGATGTATATCTTGTGCATGTATGTTCAGATTAATCATAAATTTATTTTTTGAAAGTTGGAATTCTACGTGTTGAAACATGAACTTTTGTTCGTGTGCCAGAAAAGTGAATTTTTGAACTGTGCTGCTGTTTGTAGCTGTTAGAGAAGCAAAGTAACAATGTAGACACATGCATGTTTTCGAATATACATATTGTTTTAAGGAAGTGCCTGTATTAATTTCAAATTGTTTGTGAACTATTTCTGTGATAGGTACTCTGGTTCTGCCCTTAAGTACTTAATTCTTCTGGTCATGTTTTATCATTAAACACTGGAACCTGCAATAATCATCCAGACCAATAGTAAAGGTAATTTTATTTTACTGGATGTTTCATTTTGCTCTGTTTAACCTTAAATGGAGGAATGCGGTAGTATAGATTCACTTCACAAGACATACCAGATTTACAACAGGGTCTAGTTTAGCTATTACATTGGCGTGTGTCAGTCTCAGGAAAAGAGAATACCCATGCTTAACTGAAAAAGGCTGTGGCTTATCTTACATGTCTCTAAACAAAGCATTATTTGGCCTCTTCCTAATTTCTTGCCTTTGTTTTGATCTGTCTTGTTAATGACTCCAGTTGTACTTTTGCATTTGGTCAATCAACACGGAGGATCTCCTTTTTCATTATGCATAGTTTCTCTTCACCCCCGGTTTAGTGAAGCATTGCTTCTCTAGAGTCTCAGTAGCTGTCCTTACTCCCATCAGCACTGCACACTCACTGCCTCTTCTCTAAATCTTTTACCATCTCCTCACTATCAGTATCTCATGGTTTTTCTGTTGCTCAGCCTTTTCTGCTGACTAGTCTAATGCTTTCAGTCTTTACTGACTGACTCTTTGACTAACTGCCCTGTTAAGCCTTCAGCTCTAGGTTTCTTCCAAGCTTTGAGTCCCAGTACATCTCCTGCTTCACATTAAAGCACTGCTTCTGTGCTGACATGTATGTTCCTTTATTGTCTATTTACCACATTTCACTCCCACTCTTGGCCTGAGTCACAAGGCTGCATTAATATTTCTCACACCTTTTCACTTGACTTTCTGCTTCCATGCCTTACTGATCCCCCTCCTGCTCCCTTCTTTCTGTGTTAACTGTTCATCAGTCTCTATGTCCATCTGTCTGTCTTCCTATCATTGGGAACATATTCTTGCTACTAGCTCCTTGTCCATTGCTAACCAATCTCCTTTATTTCCTTCCCCCCTAAATAATTTCTGGCCAATATGCCATATCCGACTGCCCTTTTTCTGTCATCCTTTCATTGATCATGTTGACTGTGCCTCACCTTAATTTATTCAATTGAAAGGTGAGAAATTTGAAACCAATATGACCATTATTTTTGGGCAGCACATTGTTCACGGAACATCAATATGACCTGGATTGTGGTTCCTTTCAGTCAACAATAAATCATCTGCTGATGTGGATAGGAGCACCTGTATGCTTTGTATTACTTCAAAGCATGTATTTATATCATGCACTGTTCAGCTGTGGGACTCTTTATTTGTGTTAGACAGGGACAAGCAAGTGAGACCTGGTCAACAGTCCTACATCTTGAGAAGGACACATCTGCTCTGATGTTTAATAACTTCTAACGGTCATATACTTTGCAGTCTGTAAATGTTTTCCAAGACACGAATCAATTACCTTTTAAAGAAGTTATTACTAGATTACTGAATAGGCGTTGCTATGCATTCTTGACATTCTGAAAAAGCATGTGTAACCAGTAAAACTGCTATGTGTTCCTCTAAATGTTAAGGCAAAATTTATAATTCTGGTCATAAGTTTACATTAAGTTTGAAATACTTCAGAAGAGATAGCAAGTAAAGTAGTTCTATGAACACCTACCAAAAAAACCTCAGTTTGTGCTCTTGGGTATAATTACTGTTATGCAGGCCATGCAATAAAAAAAGCACATGGCTGATATGTTGTGGTTTACTTGTATGCATATACCTTTTTGAGTACTTTTGTGACTCGTGGCCTTTTTCTAGGATAAGTTCCCAGTGAACCATTCCTTTTAATTTTGTAAATGTGTTGTAGCCCAGATTCTATTTTAGAAAAGCGACTTTTTTAAAGGCCATCTATCAATGCAGCTTGTTGATTTCAGGTCACAATTTGCACGTAAAAGTTCTTTAACTACCAGCTCTGCAAACTTCTTCTGGTTACTTGGAGTCAAGGTTGTGCAACCTTCAGTAGTAAAGATACATCAGACAGAATGTGGGTACCAGTCGCAGAAATTGCTTCACACTGCTTGCAGACTTGGGAAACTAATTAACAGTTCTGTTAATGATACATGGGACAAAGGAGCCATGTAGATAGATAAGACTAAATGCATGGAGAGCAGAAGTTTGTGGCAGGAATGTACTATTTTTATAGCAACACTTCTCTGACTACATTTCCATTTTTAGTCTTATTAGTTTAATTAAGAATGACAAATTTTCCATTTAAAAATATGCCTGACAGAAAATTAGTAGGGGTAGGAGGAACCTTACTAAAGGAGAGGATGGGAGAAAGGCAGAGCTGGGGTACAGGTATTCCCTAGCGGATGATGTTTTGTACACACAGAATGAGTCAACACCAACAGGGGCCTTAAGCCTCTTGAATCCCTCCACTCCTGGTAATTCCACTCCTTAAGCGTGTGGGCAGCAGCAAGTAAGAAGACACTTTCCTATTGAAGAAGAGGAGAGAAAAATCTGCTGGGCTTTACTCAGAGCCACATTAAAGAAAGAGAGCTTGCTTCCTCGTGACACTACTTGTCACTGTCTAAGCATGTTATCCTTAGTGTATGCTAAAGCATTTGCTTTCCATGCGTCATGGCTCTGGAGCATGGGAAATAGTCTAAAAACTGGTATTACAGTCTTAATGTACAAGGAGAGTTTCTGACTATTAGCTGAATTGGCATGTTGTTTTTTTTTTTCTAGCAGAGAGCATCACTCCATGATCTGAAAATAGTTAAAATAGGATCACAGTTAGGAAAAAAAAATCTGATCCTGACTCTGATGTTGGGAAAATGGCTTAAGCTGTCTGGCCTGTTGGCTTCTTATTTTGTGCTGTTTTGTAATTTCCTAGTGGAAAAAAAAAAAAGCTGTTTGTCTTTATTTAAAACATGTTGTGATGAAAAACTCCCTGTGAACTAAAATAATAAATACTGTTGTAGAAAAATTCAGCTGCATCTTTGAAACTTTAAAATAAAGGATCACTTATCATAAGGGAAGAAGGGGATCTTGATGATATTCCTGCTTATCCTTTAGTTCCTGTCATAATTAACAACATTGACTGTGATCCTCAGCCTGCTTTTATGGTCCGTCAGTATCGCTGAGCTCTGTAAGCTAGCAGAGAGCAAAAACAACTTCAGTCACTGCCTTCTAAGCAGACTCTCCAATAACCATTTCAGCAGTCCTCTTCCCTCAAACAGCAATGCTTTCCCACAGAAATTTGCAGAGAGCAGAGAATTGCTTTATACTAGTTAGTATTCAGACTGCAGTTCAAGGCTTTGAGATTTTTCATCTAGCACTGATGATATCTCTTTGTAGCTCATTAAGCTCTGTAACCCAAATGAAAGACGCCAAAGGAGTGGTCTGTGAAGCAAATGCACACTTGCTTCTTGCTGCAGTGTCATGGTGCACTTAAAGCTGTGTGGTTATCTTGAATGATAACGTATCTGGCAGTGAGAAGAAAATATCTCTGTGCAGATAGCGGAGAGAGTTTCTTCTAGTGTGAACTCATGTCACCCTTCTTTTTGTAGCTTATTGTCTGTTGATGAATTTTAAAGAAGCCCTTAAGGATTTGGCACAGAATAAAAGCATTATGCTAGCTTCTCAAGTCAGATTATCCCTTCACCTTACTGCACACCCAAACCTGGTTTGTGTTGCTTGTTTTTCTCTCAGCTGGACTGAAGAAGGAACTTACATGAAGAAGAGTGAACTGGAAATTGTTGGTATCATTCTGAGAGTCACTTTTTTCTGACATTCTGATTTAAGATATTTCTGTTAAACTCTCTCCACCCATTACAGGTAACTAAGAGTTTGTAATTGGTGCCACAAGCAGTCTAAGTCAATATCCAGCGTTATAGTACCTCATGCAGACTAATCTTCAGAAGCAATTCGTTTGTTCTGATAGAATTAGACATACCTATGGCAAGTAGGATGCAGGCTGGATGTAGCTACTAGTTTCAGTCTCAGCATTGCTGAAGTTTTCTTGTCAAACTGACAGTGCTCTGCCCCTTTTCCATGTATCATGTTTAATAAGTACATAATCTGTACGTGGTGGTACTGTTATTTGAAAAACAGAAGTTGATTTATAGTATTAACGTATAACAGAAAATTTGGATCTATTTTTCACCTGCATTTTAAATTCTGATATAGCAAAGGCTGTTTCCCTTCAATATAGAATCCTGCAAGTACCTCAGAATCCTTGATAACTGTCTTTGATAGTTCTGGCATAGAGTATTATGTGGTAGAGAGGGATAAGAAGAGCTGGAACAAGGAGGATGAGCAAGAAGCGAAATTCCTACTTAGAATAGGCACCTTGCACTGTACAGGCTTTAATGCTACTATTACCAAAGACTTATTATCTTTAGTGCAGACAATCCAGTAACCAGACAACTCAGTAGCACCATTTCTGCTGTTCTTTCCCATCTTCCCTCCCAGCTCTGGGCCCCTGTGACTCCCTGGCAGGGGTCAGAGAAAGCCCCTTTCTTGCTTTCACAGCTAGGCTGATAATTGCAACTGATACTCAACACAAAGCAGGTGGGCAACCAGGAGAAGCTTCTCCTCCTTCAGCTCAGGTGGAAATTTGGACTGGTGTCTTTCTATGCAGCAGCTGAGCTCCGGAGTTAGCTGTACTAGAAATACAGATGTTTATTGGACTTTACAGAGACAACATCAGAGCAGAGCTCTTGAGGTAAGGACAGATTACCCTTTTCTTTAGATAGTAGGTAGAGAATGTAGCTGGAAACAACTAAAAGTGGTAGGTTTTTACATCTTCTAAGTATGAGTTGATAAGCAGATACTTTTGGTATCTTAAGTACATATATGCAATTCTTCAGGGTTGTTTAATGTTCTCCGTTTTGTCTGCCCTTGAGAACATCTGAAGGTATCTCTGGGAAGTGCTGAGGTATTTTACAGCTAGTCCCTAATATCTGTGTTAGTGTATCTCACTTTGCTCTATTAAAATGGCCTTCTTATTGCTAAGGTTGTGGTAGCTTAAGTACAAGCACGGACATGTTGATGTGTTAATTATTAATGGATAGATTGGTCTCTTCAGGTCTATCTGTATTAGATACTCTTTGGAAAAATTACTTGTACTATGTTAAAATATGGAATGGGCCAGAAAATGAAACAGTTCATGAGAGACCAGTAGCCAATATGTAGCGTCTGTGAAATTTCAGGTAAATTTTAGAACAACCTCTGGGCTCTAGTGAGTTCAAAACAAACTCTAAATGTTGTTGCGCAGGAAATAGTGGTGCTAAAAAGTTTATATGGTCTAACGAGTCCTGATTTTGTTTCAGAGATTTCTGCAGACTTTTCTTCATAGAATCATAGAATGGTTTAGGTTGGAAGGGACATTTAGAGGCCATCTAGTCCAACCCCCCTGCAGTGAGCAGGGACATCCTCAACTAGAGCAGGTTGCTCAAAGCCCCGTCCAACCTGACCTTGAATGTTTCCAGGGATGGGGCATCGACCACCTCTCTGGGCAACCTGGGCCAGTGTCTCACCACTCTCATTGTAAAAAATTTCTTCCTTGTATCTAGTCTAAACCTACCCTCCTTTAGTCTCAAATGATTACCCCTTGTCCTGTCACAACAGGCCTTGCTAAAGAGATCGTCCCCATCTTTCCTATAGTCCCCCTTTAAGTACTGAAAGGCTGCAATAAGGTCTCCCCGCAGCCTTCTCTTCTCCAGGCTGAACAACCCCAACTCTCTCAGCCTGTCTCCATAGCAGAGGTGCTCCAGCCCTTGGATCATCTTCGTGGCCTCCTCAGGACCCACGCCAGCAGGTCCATGTCCTGTCTGTGCTGGGGGCTCCAGAGCTGGATGCAGCACTGCAGGGGGGTCTCACCAGAGCAGAGCAGAGGGGCAGAATCCCCTCC
>VZTV01037872.1:12089-24065 GCA_013400875.1 Anhinga rufa
CTCCCTGGATGACATCCCGTCCCTCAGGTGTGTCAAACGCACTGCTCAGCTTGGTGTCATCTGCAAACTTGCTGAGGGTGCACTCGATCCCACCGTCTATGTCGTTGATGAAGATATTAAACAGTACCGGTCCCAGTACAGAACCCTGAGGGATGCCACTCATCACCGGTTTCCATCTGGACATCGAGCCATTCACCACTACCCTCTGGATGCGACCATCCAGCCAGTTCTTCATCCACCAAACAGTCCACCCATCAAACCCATATCTCTCCAGTTTAGAGAGAAGGATGTTGTGGGGGACCGTGTGGAAGGCCTTACAGAAGTCCGGATAGATGACATCTGTAGCTCTTCCCTTGTCCACTGATGCAGTCACACCATCATAGAAGGCCACTAGGTTGGTCAGGCAGGACTTGCCTGTGGTGAAGCCATGCTGGCTGCCTCGGAGCACCTCCCAGTGCTCCATGTACCTTAGCATAGTTTCTAGGAGGATCTGTTCCATGATCTTCCCAGGCACAGAGGTGAGGCTGGCAGGTCGGTAGTTCCCCAGGTTCTCCTTTCTACAGTTTTTAAAGATGGGTACAATGTTCCCCTTCCTCCAGTCCCAGGGACTTCACCTGACTGCCATGACTTTTCAAATATCATGGAGAGTGGTTAGCGACTACATCAGCCAATTCATATGTCACTGAAGTATAAATCTCTGGAGGTTTTACCTGCTTAGATTGTTATACCCGTTCAAACTCTTCAGCTCCCCATATGTGTGGTAACTCACTATTAGCATTTTTGATGCTTCTCTTTGCAGTGGTAGCTAGAATCTGGGGACCTCTTTGTGTTGGTGTTTATAGTTTCGGTTCGTAACCAATAGCCTTACTGCTAGGCTTTGAAAACAGCACTGTTTTCTGTAGGGCTGACTTCCCCTTGTACCACATCCACAGAAAGCTCTCTACATAATTTTTTGCATCCTTTGGGTATAGAGACCTACGTACAACTGGGAAGGCCTGAATTGCTGGCTTACTCGATCTTGTTCTAATGTAGTGCAGGGGTTATGCTGGTGGAAAAACTGATTCAAATCTAGGTTGTGTGATCTATGACTGGCAACTAGTTTTGTGGAAGGGGAAAGAAAGGGGAAAGGCTGAAACTGAGGGCTGTCTGTGTTTGCCTTCATCTGACCAAAACAATGAATGTATTTTGATTCATTATTACTCCTTGAGCAATATTATGTCCCCAAACTTCTTTTAAGCATGGACTGATTCTCCAGTACAAACAAGCTCTTGGAAAATTTTTCCAGTAATGTTTGGTACAAGGCTAGACTGATGGTGTAGTTTACCAAATTACCAATACTCTACTAATCCTCTTGGAACATGACAGTTATCATTTCTAACATCACATAAATGTTGAGTAAGTTCACAAGGGTTTATCACCTCTCTCTCCTTCTCTTCCCTGTTCGAGTAGGGAAGGAGCAAAGAAAATTGCCATTAGCTGTTGAGGAGGAGGAATAAAGTGGAATTCCTGCACTTGATCTTGCAGCAGCTGCTGGTAGCAGGGACTGAAAAAAAGGTGGTGGCTCTGGGGCTGGGCTGGGTGCTTTTTCCCAGGAAAGCAAAGCTTTGTGTATTCCACAGGACACACACAAATGCTAGACTTACCCAGTCCTCCTATGTCACTTGAAACTGGAGAAGTCTATAGCGTATCTCAAATCCCTGATGTAACAAAAAAACAAGACCCCAGACCCATTTTCCTTGAACCTCCATCCATAATGAATTGTGTTATGTTTTGGTGTGTGGCTTTGTTGGTGGCTTTTTAGGGGGCAGTAAAGCTATAAAATTTTTCTCCTACTTCACATTTTTCATGTGATATGATTTAACATGAAAATCTGGTTTGTGTTACCCTTTGATAGCCCGTCTGAGTGATTTATAAAAACTTTTACTGAGGCACCACCATCTTTGATGCTTTGTTAGGAAGCCAAATCCCTCCAGGTGGCTTAGACAGATGCTAGCACCTTGACTACGCCCTAGTTTGTATACTGTTTTAATAGTTACTAATTACCTATTCAATGTCATTACCATGATTCTGGTTTTGGCACAAAATTACAGAGCAAGTTACAACAGTCATGCAGAAAGATCACTATGTATTCTGCCAACAGTAGAAAATAAGAATTGTTAGGGTGCTTGCAAGGTGTGTTGAGAAGTTAGTGTGTGTACTTAGCTCTTAGAATGTGTTTGTTTTGGATTTTCTGCATTCTTTGATTTGTTCCTTGACTGGAATTGAAGAACCTGAACAATTACTTCTTTTTAAGTGCTAGGGAGTAGATACGCTTCGGAGAAACAGTATATTTTTTACAGTTTGGGATCACTCAGTGAACAAAATGAAATCTCTTTGAACAATCTTCAGAAGTCTTGTGAATTTTCAAAAGTTGTAGTGCTGAATATTATTCCAAAATCAATAAAGGCAAAAACAAACCCCCAAACCAGTCACTTATATTGTTAGAAAATATTCTGTGTAGTAAATTAAATCTTATTTTACTGTGGAAGGAAATAATAGTTAACAAGATATAAAGGAGAATAAGATTATTTTTTTTCATTTATCCCCCCGACCCTGCCGTGTATGTGAGACCCATTTCATAGCAGGGGTTTTAAATCCTGTTAATTCCCTTTTTCAAACCACTTTCCGAAAAGTGTTTCCTAGTGAAGGTCCTGTAGAGGGAGGTGGTTTCAGCAGGGCTAATTATTTGGGGCAGAGCACCATGTTAAGGCAGATGCTTCTAGTTTTAGCACTACCTCATTTGACACAGCCCTGTGGGTGTGTGCCAGTGCTGCACTGCACAAGGTAACCACACATGAAATACCTTTCATTGCAGATTGGGTAGAACTTCTCATCTGATTAATTGTACGTCTGCAGTGGGAAGTTTTCCTGGCGTAACTAAGATGATTAGTGGTGTGATTTGTTTTGGGAGCATTGCTATGCTGATAACAGACATTTTATAAAATGCAACAGTGGAAACACTAAGAGGGTTTTGGCTGGCTTGGTTAAACAGAAGAAAAATTACAGTGAGAAGTCAACCAACCCCCCTCTAGTAAGATCTTATCTAGAGTGGAATACTTAATTTTTACATTTAAATTGCTGTTTAGTTTTCAGGGTTCACTTCCACATGAAAGATGCAATTAATAATTACCAAAGCTATTGTCTGGACTATCTTTTGAGGCAAAAATCCTCGTGCTTGAATTTATCAACTCAGCCATTTCACATTTTGAAATGTAGCTTTTGTGTCTGTGTGATCTAGTGATTCTTGAATTCCTCTGTGCTTCTTGGTTTAAAATAATCCCTGGAAGAATAAGAGTAGTGCTCAGCATGAATAAGAGTAAAGGAATTGAGCCCATCATCAATAAAAGAAAGTACAGATTCTGCATCGCAGGACTTGAACCCAGCCCTTTCCCTTTACTGCTGCCAGTGGGGAGCAGTGTGCCTCAGTCAGCTCTCGAGGCTGGAGGAAGCTTTCCCATATAAAGATTTTTCTGTCATCCATCATGATATTAATTTTTTTTATGAACCTGTTGCTTCTTTTTTCTCATTGGTGCTTAGTCTGAATTTTCAACTGAAAAATAGCTGAAAGCTTGCAAAACCAGGGAGATCTTGTGTTACTGCTGCTGCCCATGTCTGACAACATGTTTACACTGCAGGCTTGATTTGAGATACAGCCTGCTGCAAGTTTGGGGTCAGGTTTTTTGGTGGTGAGTGCAGATTAAAAGTTTATTGCTTATTCCCACAAATGCATTGCTTTTTGCTTCCCCGTCAATTCTCCACCTGTTTTCTGAAGCTGCCTTGTAAGCTGAACTAGTGTAATAATTATCCTCTGACAAGTGTAAGCTGAGGTGCCCTGCGAGGGAGGGAGGGGAGAGCTTCAGCTGGAGGCTGTGGTGCAAAAAAGTATGGGAGACATTAGGGTGATCTAAGCTGGCTCCTCCACCTGCAGGGAGGCGTGTGGAGTGGTACCTTGCAGAATTGATTGCCAGGATAGCCCAACCCTGTGTCTTAATCATCACATTGCAGAGATTTATTTGAATTATTGTGTCCTCAGTGGTGATCCTCTGTGTATCATTGGTGCTTCTGGAAATGTAGCTATTTTTTTTTTGTCCAGGAAAAAAAAAAATCAAAGCTACCTTATGGTTTTTTTCACAATGAATTGTGGAGAAAGTTTGTCTCCTTGTAAGTTCATTGGGGAAATTATGTGGGAGGTCAAGTAACAACAATGTTTAGCCTTAGGCTTACAGTCCTTTTAAATATGAAAGGAAGAATTTTTTTTTTTTTATTTGTGGGTGAGAAAGGGCAGCAGCCAAATAGGAGCCTAGGGTAACTCTGCAGTGAAAGCATATCCTCAGGGAGTCAACATTGCCAAGAACACAGGATATGCTGTTCTCTATTGTGCTTATTTTTGGACACTATCTTCTGATTTATGGACTAGCATTCACTATAGGGCTAAATCAGAATGGAAAGTTAGAGTATTCTGAAATGGGAATATAGGAAATTCAACTTGCAGCCTAAATAACAAAGTGTACTGACTTTGTTTAAAAAAATATTAATAATTTCACAGAATCACATAACGTAGGGGTTGGAAGGGACCTCAGGAGATCATCTTGTCCAGCCCCCCTGTGTGAGCAGGCACACCTAGAGCAGGGGGCACAGGACCGCGTCCAGGCGGGGTGTGAATGGCTCCAGGGAAGGAGACTCCACAGCCTCTCTGGGCAGCCTGGGCCGCTGCTCTGGCACCCGCACAGCAAAGGGGTTTTTCCTCATATTTAAGTGGAACCTCCTGTGTTCCAACTTGTGCCCGTTGCCCCTTATCCTGTCATCGGGCACCACTGAGAAGAGTTCTTCTTTCTTCTTCTTTTTGACCTCTTAGAATAAAATTGTCTGCTTAAAATTTCATTTTAAAGCTTTATATTTTTATAATTATTGTTGAAGCAGTGTCCATTTCTTGGCTAAATTGAGGCCATGTGGATGTATTTAGAATGCTCCCTGGCTTTAATGGAAGTAGGAGTTGAAAGTGCTTGGAGCCGGTACGTCTGTTGTTTTTCGCTTAAGGAAGCTGGCAAATGATGTTAAAAGTTTTTGGAAGAATTGTGGTTTTACAGACAATGAAAGCAGTAGTTAGAGCAACACAATGTCTAGATAGTATTGCTGAGAACATAATTATGATTGGTTTTCTGTTGTATAACTGATAAGTAATATGAAAACCTCAAATAAATTATGATTGTAGGATGATACAACAAACAGCCCTGAAGTCTGACATTTACAAGATCAAAAAGACTATGTGAGATCTTGCATGTTTCTTGTTTGAAGAAACAGTTCCATGACACAGTAGCTGTAGGCACTGTACCATCCAGGCAAACAAATCTTACAAAGAAACTATCTGGTGTAGAAGTAAGTAACAGTTTGCAATACAAGCTCTGAAAATCCAACAGAGATGAGCATTTGTTTAAAATGTTGGCATTTTGAGATTATTTCTATAATTAATCTTATTTATTTTTTAAAGTTATACAACACCATAAAGCCCTGTAAGTGCCTTGCAATTATTCTATATGCTAAGATGTCTGGGATGTTTCCGATAAACAAAATCGGCTGCTTTGCAGTTATATTGCAGCAAAGTGTTTTTGCATTAAAATGTTCCTTTCTAGTAATTTCTTCATACAGGGTAATTTGCTTTTTATGTTGATAATTGGAAGTTAGAAGTGCTCTGAAAATTGAAATAAGACTTTCATTTAAAGATTATATACCTACTGAGTACTTTTATTATAGAAAAGAGGAAAAAAGTTCATATTTGCCTTCTGTCCATATTTGTTTAATCAAGATAATAACAGGTTCTAGGATTTTTATTTCTGAAGTTGCATGATAAACTGAGAAAGGACTGCTGTCTTTTAAGTTGTAATACTTGCAAACACTAAAAAGTGTTTATCCTCGCCTATCTATGGATAAAAATTAATTTCAATTTAATTTGTCATGTAAAAGTTAAAAAAAAAAAAATCAAGCTTGAATGTGGTGGGAGAATTGTTATGCCCATGTAGAAACCCTGGAAAATAGGGGACCCCTGCCAAGTATTTGACTTTCCCAGGCTCTAAGCTGAGGGAAGTGTGTTTTGATTTTTGTTAATGGCTGTTAGTCTTTTTTCTTTTTTTTTTTTCCTGAATTTATGCCTATAAAGCTTCTGAGGTACTCTGATAGATAAAATCAAAGGTCTAAGGCAGTGCAGAGTAGCATAATCTTAATTTTTTTTGAAGTGTAGTGTTTAGGTAATTTGTCTGCTTTTCAGTTCATGATGGAAGATGTGAGTGATAGACAAATGAACTAGGTATATTATCATCAAAACAGAAATGTGCAAACATCTAGGCCAAATCTAGGTATAGAAAGAAGGTAATTTAACTTAACCCCTTTTTGAACGTGGATTTCCAAAAATCTTATTTTGGCTACAGTGTCTGAGTTTCTGCTGAGAAACCACACAGGTGAATATTTAAGAAGATTACAATCTCCCCTTTATTAGTTACTGCTAAGGTATTATTTATTAAGAATTTGAAGCATAGCAGGGTGTGATTCTCTAACAGATGGTAGGTTTAATTTTTAAAAATAAAAATACCAAAAACTTCCCCTATTGTTAACATATTTTGTCCAGGCAAACCTTATATCGACCAACATATTAAAGTGCCTGCAGGGAGTGTTTCATGTAGAACTAAAACAAACAAACAAACCCACCAAAAAACCCCAACCAACCAAACAAAAAACCCAACCCAGTCATAGATCTGTGCTTGCTTACCCTGTTGTTGATCACTCCATGTTGTAAAATAGGCACGTTTCCAAGAAATTAAAAGCTGGGGAAAATGGTCACAAGAGCACTTGCATGTCTTCACCCTAACTAGCTTGAAAAGTGCAGATTCCTTTGTGGTTGGCACCTGGTACAAATGGATTGCTTGTGCGAGCAGAGGGATGCCCACAATGCCTCCAGAAAATTCAAATTATAGCAAGGATATCTGATTTTCACTAATAGTTATTGGGTTTGTGTGAAGAGGTTGTTTGTAGCTACTGACTTCTCTTTGAGTAGAATGGAACAGACAAGTTCATCTCATTGAAATTTTGTTTGTAGCTGTTCTTGGTTTGCTTTGCAAATGTTTGCATCACTGCGCTCTTAAAATTAAATTAAAATGATATAATATCAAACAGTGATTAGTTTCAAAGTTATGTATGCATATTGGCAAGGAGCCAGGATACTGCAGGAGGTGAGACAACATGTCTATGTAGGTAGGTAGATGAAATGCTCTTCTCCAACAAACCAAAGGGAAGAGGAACTGACAGAGAAACTTCTTAAATGTTCTTGGCCAAATAGAAAAAAAAAATACACAAGACTACAATAGAAGAAAAGACTATAAAACCATAATTTCTGAGACTTTGATAATTTTAAGGGAGTGATTTCTCAATTGCATGGTGATGGAAGTGCTAATTCTTTGCAGAAGCCTCTCCTAATATTCTTAAGATAGTTGGGCATCCTGCTGTCCACTTGAAGTTGATGTTTAACTGGGATAATTTTTGAAAGGGAGAAAGCTTAGTCCTTTGCGTAAGATTAGATACCTATAAAGGTAAAATAACCACTTGAGACCTACCGACAGAAATTGACAGAAGTACTTTTTTTAAAAAAAAAAACAAAAACAAACAAAAAACCCAAACCCACAATCCCTGCCTTACTGCAACGTGAAGGTGATGTCACCTCTCAGAACTGATGGGAAGTTAATAGCTGTAAGTGAGCAGTTTTTCTGTCTGAAGGTCTTTCACAAACCAAGTGTTTTCATGCAGCCTGTAGCAATTTATGTACGTATTTGATCTTCTGTAATATTACGAAAGAACTTTGTTTTGGTTTCCTCTAGCATTGTTTGTATCTCCTCACTACTTCTCGGGAATGGTAGTGATTATGTGAAGCTGAGTCCAGCTCCAGACCTGGTTTTGAAACTCTCTTGTGATTTTGGCCAAATGGCTTGTGGCTATTATGCACGCTGAAGCTGTTAAGAGTAGCAGTGACTGAGCTACAGTGCAGTTGCTCTGTAACTGTCTATCCCAGCTCCCCAGCTTGCTGGTACCTCTGTTACCATATTTTGGATAGTGTTTCCAAAAAGATTTGAGCAAAGTACAGGTATTAATTGAACAAGTTGGCTTTTATTTAACATGACTGAGACTTCCATTACCCAGAAGGAACCTCAGGGTGATGGAAGAGAACCACAGTATCTTTTAAATTAATCTAAGTTCATATTAAAGGGTTTTAATGCCTTTTTTTTTTTTATTAAATAACTTATACTGATTGGGGGATTGAAGAAGGTGGTATAATCTCAGTTAAAATACTGCGGAATGGTGAGGGACAACCTAACAGGCAAAGATCTTTTCAGCATCCGGAGTGGTGGAGCTAAGAGAGGACGTGCTTGCAGTCTGAGACTATAGGCTAGTCATACATGTTTAGCTTTTCATAAACTGGGCAAATGAGGCCTCTTGAGAGATTAAGTAGTCCCAAATAATCATGAAAATTACTTCAGAAACTGAAGTTCTGAGTTCTTCTATGATGTAATGATGATTCAAAGGAAGATATGTAACGTCGGAGATCCTGGCTTTGTTCAGTGTTTCAACAGTTTTAGTATGACCGTTTCGTAGATTTGACACTTATATATTACTAAGGCCTCTTTCTATCTAAAATTACTAGTATGCACACACAAAACCCTCAGGTTACAGTTAATTTGATGTAGTGTGTCTCCCATCGTGACTGTATGCCAACATCTACTTGTCCCGTTAGCAATACCCATATGAAGCATACAACCAGAATGTAGACTATAACACAGTAGTGGAAAATCACAGCTGATGATATATGTGTTTTAGTAGGGAAAGGGTTAATTCATGACAGGAATGTGTCTTTAATTTTAAAGAATAAATAAAGGAAACTGTTGGGTCTTAACAGCTGGCCAGGAGTACTCAGAAAGACTTGCAAGCTTCTACAGCAATTAATCCAGATCAAGAGAGGATTAACTTTGAAGTTTAAAATATCCTCCATGCCTGAGGAGGGACCAGTTTAAAGTGCTCATGAATGGGGTAGATAGCTGATTTGTAAGAGTGGGAGTTAATTTATGGATATGAAATCTGCTTTTTGACTTTGCAGTCTGGACTTTTAGATCTTAATCTTCTGTAGTAGATCAGTAGCCTGGGTGAGTATGGAATGAAAAAATATCATAGATCGTCTTAGATTAGTATAGACCATAATAAATATAAATTACTTGACTTGCTATATTTATTGCCAGAGCCAAGAGTTTGAGTTTTCCAGCTTTTGATAATCAAGATTTCTAAGTAGACCAACAGCAAACTTGAAAAAAATTTAAATTCTTTTGGTGTTCTTTTACAATTTTATTCTATTTTAGCTTGAAAAATAGATTGATTTATTTATTTTTTTAAAAGAAGCTTTTTGGGGAAGGGGGAATATCTAATGAGCAAGATATTCTGCTCACTATATAGAGTAAATCTTGGAAACTAACTTGCAAATGTATTAGTAAACTTCATGCCATACTTTTTTTAAAAAAACAAAACAAACAAACCCAAACCCACAAATGGTTCGTGCTCCTGGCAAGATCCAAATTCATACTTAGACAGTTATTGTTTCTCATGTTAAAGGTATTTTCTTTTCGAATCTGCAAGATAAGATGAATTGAAGATGAATTGCTGGGTGATATATCTGTATCACCTATATAAGGCTGAAATTCTGCACTTATTTTTCATGTTATTTATTTTGGAAAACATAGTAAAGTGCTCTTCTCTCACTAGTTTAAATAAAGGAGAACAATTTGGAATTTTTAATAATCAAACTGAATGACTTAGCGTGGAATAGCAATTCATTCAGCACAAGCCAAAAGCAGGAGATTTCAAAAAAAGTCAGTACCACCATGTAATGAGAGAAACTATGCCACTTCATAAATGCAAATCTTTTAAAGAAGAAAATTCTGCAAAACTTGGCCTGTATCATGTATTAGCCCCTGGCTGGTTTAATTTATCTGGCGCATACTCAACTCTTACACTAGCCGATCATATTACTCAAAAAAAGGGGGGGAAGTGTATCATCTCTGCACCACTGTTTTTATATACATACCCCTTGTGTGTCATAGGACAATATGCTGACAGATGGTACTTAGTCACCTGTTATGTCTGTTGATTATACGCTTTGATGTAAAATTTATTTTGCTGCTCTTGGCAGCGAGCTGTTTCTTAATCCATTGATAAAACCTGCTTAATAAGCACTTACAAAGACATCGACATCACCAGACTGTGGTGGTGAAATCATGACGTGATGCCTGTAAACCCAAAAGAAGCCTTGAATTCAAGGCTTCAAGCAAAATGGCTTTTTTCTGAGAAGTAAGTAACAAGCAGTTTTATTCTTGCTTTTCATAGCTAAGTCTGATGTTCCTTGTATTTGTTTCAAATGTATGAATAAGGACAGTTCAAATAGCTGCTTTCTTATGAGGAATTTGTATCTTGCCATGCTACAAGCTTCCTTTTCTGTGTGTTAAGACTACTTGAAACATTATTTGATTTTCCTTAATTATCAGTGTAAATATAATTTTGTTGTCATGAAACAGCTTTAAGAGGAGAGCCATTGCCTTGTCTTGGGGGCCTGCTGTAACTAAAGAGAACTGACAGTTTGCCATGAGAAGTGTAGGTAGCTAAAACATGGCACTTTGTTTGTTTTTGTTTCATTGGAGTTTTGTTTGGTTTTGTTGGGGGTTTCTGCAAACGGTAAAGCTTTCTGGGTTTTTAATTTCAGTCCTGATACTCATTAAATTCCTTTGGTAATGACAATGTGACTTATAAGAATCAGTTACAGTAATCTTAATATATTAAACTTGGTGGGGGGAGTTACAAATTTTTGATATGTGATAAAGTCCTCAAGATTAGCATTTTAGTGAAATCAGGTCTTTCCTACTAACCTGCATGACCATCTCTGGCCAACTCATGCAGTCACCAAGGTTCCCTAAGAGGGTCGTGCAGTGCAGTTTCACTTGCCATCAGTTGGCTGCCAAGTCCCTTCATCCAATTAACAAAGCATATTTTGTCAGCATGTAAGCAGTGTCTTCTGCCAGCTTTGGGAGCTTTCCAGTCTTGGAGACCTCCAAGGCTGCAGTGTAGGAAAAGTGACTTTTGTTTAGCATCCTCTTTGCCTGAACAGCTTGCTTGATGTCCTGTGAAGGAGCATTGGAGAGAGCCTAGGTAATTAATTTAAACTGGGTGGGCAAAAAACTAAGTGACATGATACCATAACAGATTGTCTCCACTTAAATGATCCATCCTCAAACAAAATATTGAAGCTTCCCCATGAAAGCTGTTAGATTTTCTACAGGGAAATTATGTTGATTTTAATGCAAGAAATACAAATTAATGGAGAAAATTATTCTGGATAGAATTCTGGAATATTTAATTCTAAATCTGGCCATAATAACACACTGAATGCTGCTGCTTAGTTTCTTATTGAGTTGTGTTCAGGATAGCTCTTATGTCTTTTAAACTAAAGTGACAAGGAAGTCAGTGCTTATTTTTCTTTATTGCCCTGTGACTGTTCACTTGAAAATAGGAGCAAAGTATTTTTATAAATTTTGCCCTACCTGATTATGTAAGTGAACCACCTAGATTCCTGTAATTGGTTTTCTTTGACAGAACAGAATCTGTTAAAATTCCTGAGCAGATGATAAAAATATTCATTCAAATTTTATTTTTTTTAAATTAAAAATCCACCATTTTTTCTTTCTTTCTTTTTTGGTTTGGCACAGGGAAGGATGACTTTAAATATAGGTTAGAGGACTACTAGTTAAACTGTAAAATACTGCAAAGCATGTTAAGGCATGACACTTGCACAGTTAACGATCATTCTTTTTTGGCTTGTTGCCTCTGGAGACATAGAAAAAAGGGGAGGAGAGGGGGGTG
>VZTV01037873.1:2812-14206 GCA_013400875.1 Anhinga rufa
AACCCCATGGCAGGAATAGGAAGGCGGAGGTGACAACAGATTAGAAAAGCAGCATCCCTTGACTTTAACAGTGTAGGACTGAACTTCATCTGTGAACTGTAACTAGGTAAGTGTTGCCATGTTCTTTCATTAATGATGATCTGGATGGTGCCTGCTTCTCTCAATACATTACCTGAAAAGATCTTATTTTAGCAATAATGAGGAGTATTTCTCTTTTCACTTTTACATTCAGGATGTCTCTAATGACATCCTTTCCTGGCAGATCTCAAAACTAGTTCAGAGGTGTCACTTTAAGAAGGGTGTGACAAGAATTTCACAAAGGGGTGTAGTCTTGTGTGACATATCTAATTGAGATGCTTTTGTTGCTTTGATTTTTGATTGCCTCACTGATGTTACTGCACACCTAAGAATATTATTACAGGCAAGAGCAGCAGAAATTTGTCACCTGCTTCATGCCATTGCACCATACAGCCAACAAGTCCCTGGGAATCTAACCTGGTTATAGCTGATACATTTTATGAACAGCATGCTAATCTTGCAAATCTCAGGCAATTTGCCCTTTCTTATCAGTGCTTGTATCTATCTGCTTCATGAGGTAAGTCCATACCTGGAGTGGATGTGGCAACTACTAAGCTGCTGTAATAAAATGTGACTTGTCACTGTTCTGTAAGGAAGTGGTATATTTGGCTACTTGCTCTGGCTCAAATAACGCATTGCATAGTGCTTTGGACATGAGGAGAGGAAATTATGACAATTTAAAACAAAATCAGGAAGTTTTACCATTAGAAAAGTCAAAATTGCTGGACCACATGTGGTAACACTTGAAGTATGAGGTAGCTTTACCATAGGTTACTTATGAATTATTCCTTGGTGAATATTCTCTTTTTGAGGGTGTTCTTAAGTGGGTTTTTTTCAATTCTATTCAGTTCAAAATAGTTCTTGGATGGGGTAATAGCGCAATGGCACAAGTTCTGCCTTCTTGGATTTAGTTGTGCTGCATCATTATATTTTTGAAAGTCCAGCTAAAGAAAGGTGATTTTTACTGGCAATGGAAGTAGCTTTTCATCTCCTTTTCACCTAATCAAAAGTAATACAGAAATCCTGCACTAGGCTGCAGACAATTATTTGTAAGTTAGTGATAAAAAAACACCCCACAAATGTAGTGATCACTTGGCTAAAATCAATGGTTTGGCTTAGTCTGACAAGCCAGAACAGTACTAGGACAAAAGCCCTGCTTGAAATAGATTATTTCTTGAGTGAGGGGAAAGCAGAGGTTGTTGCAGCATTTCAGTTTCCCCAATATTTTGTAGAACTGTAAGGAATTCTTTTAGCATCTATTTTAATAAAATAGACAGGGCCTTCCAGAGAGGGGATGAACAAGCAGAGCACTCTGATTAGCATCTCTTGTGATGATACTTAAATTACTGTGCACCTGAAGTTAGTGTGGAGAGTCACAGCTTTGGATTTTTGCCTAAGCACCCCAAACCATTGCGTGCTTCAGTGAACAAAAGCCTTCAGTGAAGTACAATCTCACTAAATGTTTAACACCTGCCTTCTCTAAAGTATGTTCTGTGCCCATTTTGGCAGCAACTGATGTCTCACAAAAATCATACTTAAAAATCAAAATCACATGAGACCAGATGAGAGCAAAGCCAACCTCACAGACAGCCCAAGACGCACACATTGACAGTGGTTCAATACCTGCATGCAGTTGCCAGAAAACCTCTAACGATCAATAAAAGGCAATACAAGGCCTGACTAAATAAATGCACCATTCAGTGTGCCTTCAAGAGCTCTAAACTCAGACTCCAGTATATTTCCTAGGGAAAACAAGATCTCTTAGCCAGATGCCTTAACAGGAATACATTGCAGTAGTCCTAGAGCTCTCCAGAAAGCTCCCAGGTGATCACAGAAGCTGAGAGCAGTGTGATTGAGCTAAACTTTACTGTATTCATAGGAATACATGGGAAAGAGGAGTTTTCAGATATGTTCAGGGCTATTAGAGGTTGCAGCCAACACCATTTACAGGGAACAGTAAAGAAGAAAGCATCTCTTGCTGATCATTACTGAAGAGCATTTTGGTGATTATCAGGTGCAGAAGCAACTCACGGTACCAGCTATGATGTTTAAACTGTAACCAGTGAATTAATAGCTTTGGAACATAAAATACAAATGCTTTCAAAATGAAAAGAAGGGATTTGAACCTAAAGAAAAACACGTCACTGGATCTCCTTAGTCTACTCTCCTATCTATGACTGATGTCCTTTGACCTCGCTAGGTGCGCTACTCACGTGCAGACAGCCACACGATAAGCAAATACTACTTGCACAGAGCCATTTCCCAAAGCCAGCTACAAAAAGGATCACATAGTGGTTTTGGCATCCTGTAAAGTGGAGACTCATTGAAGTAGCATCGTTATTTTAAAAGATTGATTAAAGAAAACAAAACTACTTGGAGGGGAATTACAAAAATTACAGAGCCAAACTCCTCAGCAATGGCAGATGGTATAAGAAGATGCAAAGGCCACAAACTGTTCTGGGAAGTCCAGATTGGACATTAGGATATGTTTTGGTGGGAGGGAGGAAGAACACTGGAGTAGATGCCCTTGGAGGTTTTCTGGACCTTGCTAGACAAGAAGACTTGTTGTAGTATTGGTGGTAGCCCCAGTTCAAATGGGCATTTGGACATAATGATCTAGAGAGGTCCCTGCCAGCCTATGTCACTGTGCTACAGGTTTACAGGCACAAACAGACTGCATCTATGAGTATCCATGCACCAACACAGGCTGCGGGCCAACCAGCTGGAAAGCAGCTTTGCAGAGAAGTACCTGAGGGTCCTGGCGGACACCAAATCAAACATGAGCCAGCAATGTGTCTTCGTAGAAAAGAAGGCCAACAGCATCCTGGGTTGCATTAAAAAGATTGTTGCCAGCAGGCCGAGGGAGGTGATCTTTCCCCTCTACTCAGCACTGGTGAGACACATCTATGGTGCTGGGTCTACTTTGAGTTCCCCAGCATAAGCAAGACATGGGTGTACTGGAGCAAGTTCAGTAAAGGGCTGCAAAGATGATTAAGGGACTGAAGCACCTGTCATATTAGGAGAGGCTGAGAGAGCTGCGGTAGTTTAACCTGGAGAAGAGGAGGCTCAGGGGGGACATAATCCATGTTTATAAATCCCGCATAGGAAGATGTAAAGAAGACAGGGGCAGACTCTTCCCAGTGGTATCCAGTGAATGGACAAGAGGCAACGGGCACAAAATACAAAGGATTCCATCTAAAGATAGGAAAAAACTTTTATGGTGAGGGTGGACAAACACTCCAACACTGGCACTGGTTGCCCAAAGAGGCTGTGCAGTCTCCATTCATGGAGATATCCAAAACCCAAATGAACACAGTCCTGAGCAAACTGCTCTAGTTAACTTTCCTTTCAGCAGGGGGTTGGAATACAGGAACTCCAGAAGTGCCTCCCAACCTTATTCTGTGAGGCTGTGACTGCAGCTTTTGTTGTGCCAGGAGTACGTCTGCTGGTATGTTTGCAATGTGTGGTTAATTCTTGGCTGTTCATATACTGTAATACCTGAGTTGAGGCTTGACCATAACACACACTCAGGGATACTTGGGCTGGCTCTGCAGACAGCCAGAGTGGGACAGCAAATGTAACATCTAAAGCACTTTTCTGTGTAGATGATGCTACACTTTTCCAGGATAAGCTGAGTTTAACTGCTTTTAGGGATCAGAGTTCAGGCTAGTAAACTCTGCTGGCTCTAGCTGCATTCTGCTGCTGGAATTGGAAGCACTGGGCATCTTGATTCCAGGTCAGTAGAAAGTGGTGCATATGACATTATATTGAGGCTAGCCTGTGCTGACTTCTCTATGGGAAGAGAAGAGGTTTCTGCCTCTGTAAACTCTCTGTCTCTGGAGTTCATGTGAAAATTAGTATGCATGCATCTTTAGGTGCAGTAAAACTAGAGGAAAAGAGTGCAGTAATTATTTGCATTATGTTGTACAACAACAAAAAGGATGTTGCACCCTCTTTAGTCCCTACAGTAAAGTCCATTCTCAGCCTTTTTCAGGAGAGTAGCTGCTATATAAAGCCAAAGAGCATGGAAACATGAACTGTCCTACTCATGTCCAAACAAAAAACAACACCCTCTTTCAGCTCTGCTTTTATACTTAGAAATGCTGGCAATTTGGTCATGGAGTCAAAGATTGCCTTCAGCCCACCATGCCCTGCCTTGCCAAGGCTCTTTTTCTCCCCTGTTGCTGCTTGGCAGGAGAGAAAGAGGAGGAGGAAGAGCTTGACAAGGCCCTGAGGGCACCAATATGCCTTAATTGTCCTGTCCAGCCTTATCTGGGGCCTCTACCCACAGCCTCTCCCAGCGACAATGGGGCTGTTTAAGCTCAGGCCTGGCTTCAGACCTTGCCAGAGCTGCACTGTAGGTGTGCCTGTCCATCTGGGCTGGCCATGGACACCCTTGATCTGGACCAGGCCTGACTGCAGACCTACAACATTGTTATGGACTTGCTTGGTGATCACCGGCTATGTCTGACCCTCATTATTGACACTGAACCTAATCCAGACTTGCTATGTTTCCTTGGACCTGCATCATCAGTATAGACTCCCTTGATGATCCAGACTCTTGGTTGGCCCCAGCTGTCATCCCCAGTGCTGCCCTGCTCACCTTGCTTGGAGGCAGTGGGACAGGGACTGGTTGGTGAGGTCGTGGTCCTGCTGGCCATGGCATCATGCTTGGCTTCCCATTGCCTGGGGAGCAGCCAGCCCCCTCTGGGCCCTGACAGAACAGGAAGGAGAACTGGTGGCACATACATTGTTGCCTACTGGGGAAACCCTACCTGGGCAGCTACTTAGGCAAACATGGAGCTGCACAAGGCTTGCTAGCTCTGAAAAATGGGAAAAAAATGCAGCTTGTAAGAATATCTGACATGGTTGCACTTCTTGGAGAGAGCTGGACAAAACTATAGCAAGNATGTTTATAAATACCTCATAGGAAGATGTAAAGAAGACAGGGGCAGACTCTTCCCAGTGGTATCCAGTGAATGGACAAGAGGCAACGGGCACAAAATACAAAGGATTCCATCTAAAGATAGGAAAAAACTTTTATGGTGAGGGTGGACAAACACTCCAACACTGGCACTGGTTGCCCAAAGAGGCTGTGCAGTCTCCATTCATGGAGATATCCAAANATAATCCATGTTTATAAATACCTCATAGGAAGATGTAAAGAAGACAGGGGCAGACTCTTCCCAGTGGTATCCAGTGAATGGACAAGAGGCAACGGGCACAAAATACAAAGGATTCCATCTAAAGATAGGAAAAAACTTTTATGGTGAGGGTGGACAAACACTCCAACACTGGCACTGGTTGCCCAAAGAGGCTGTGCAGTCTCCATTCATGGAGATATCCAAAACCCAAATGAACACAGTCCTGAGCAAACTGCTCTAGTTAACTTTCCTTTCAGCAGGGGGTTGGAATACAGGAACTCCAGAAGTGCCTCCCAACCTTATTCTGTGAGGCTGTGACTGCAGCTTTTGTTGTGCCAGGAGTACGTCTGCTGGTATGTTTGCAATGTGTGGTTAATTCTTGGCTGTTCATATACTGTAATACCTGAGTTGAGGCTTGACCATAACACACACTCAGGGATACTTGGGCTGGCTCTGCAGACAGCCAGAGTGGGACAGCAAATGTAACATCTAAAGCACTTTTCTGTGTAGATGATGCTACACTTTTCCAGGATGAGCTGAGTTTAACTGCTTTTAGGGATCAGAGTTCAGGCTAGTAAACTCTGCTGGCTCTAGCTGCATTCTGCTGCTGGAATTGGAAGCACTGGGCATCTTGATTCCAGGTCAGTAGAAAGTGGTGCATATGACATTATATTGAGGCTAGCCTGTGCTGACTTCTCTATGGGAAGAGAAGAGGTTTCTGCCTCTGTAAACTCTCTGTCTCTGGAGTTCATGTGAAAATTAGTATGCATGCATCTTTAGGTGCAGTAAAACTAGAGGAAAAGAGTGCAGTAATTATTTGCATTATGTTGTACAACAACAAAAAGGATGTTGCACCCTCTTTAGTCCCTACAGTAAAGTCCATTCTCAGCCTTTTTCAGGAGAGTAGCTGCTATATAAAGCCAAAGAGCATGGAAACATGAACTGTCCTACTCATGTCCAAACAAAAAACAACACCCTCTTTCAGCTCTGCTTTTATACTTAGAAATGCTGGCAATTTGGTCATGGAGTCAAAGATTGCCTTCAGCCCACCATGCCCTGCCTTGCCAAGGCTCTTTTTCTCCCCTGTTGCTGCTTGGCAGGAGAGAAAGAGGAGGAGGAAGAGCTTGACAAGGCCCTGAGGGCACCAATATGCCTTAATTGTCCTGTCCAGCCTTATCTGGGGCCTCTACCCACAGCCTCTCCCAGCGACAATGGGGCTGTTTAAGCTCAGGCCTGGCTTCAGACCTTGCCAGAGCTGCACTGTAGGTGTGCCTGTCCATCTGGGCTGGCCATGGACACCCTTGATCTGGACCAGGCCTGACTGCAGACCTACAACATTGTTATGGACTTGCTTGGTGATCACCGGCTATGTCTGACCCTCATTATTGACACTGAACCTAATCCAGACTTGCTATGTTTCCTTGGACCTGCATCATCAGTATAGACTCCCTTGATGATCCACTCTTGGTTGGCCCCAGCTGTCATCCCCAGTGCTGCCCTGCTCACCTTGCTTGGAGGCAGTGGGACAGGGACTGGTTGGTGAGGTCGTGGTCCTGCTGGCCATGGCATCATGCTTGGCTTCCCATTGCCTGGGGAGCAGCCAGCCCCCTCTGGGCCCTGACAGAACAGGAAGGAGAACTGGTGGCACATACATTGTTGCCTACTGGGGAAACCCTACCTGGGCAGCTACTTAGGCAAACATGGAGCTGCACAAGGCTTGCTAGCTCTGAAAAATGGGAAAAAAATGCAGCTTGTAAGAATATCTGACATGGTTGCACTTCTTGGAGAGAGCTGGACAAAACTATAGCAAGCCAACAGAAACATGTGTCTGGTGAAAATGTCCTAGACCATTGAGAGTTGGCCCCAAGCGACTAGCTCCCCTCCTCTATTAGCAGTTTATGGAGTTGTATCTTATTAGCAGCTGCTTTTCCACCACTGCTCACATCAAGAAAATAGGAAGTTATGTACAAAATATGCCTGTAAATGTGTGGAAAAGGCTCCAAACTTGGGCCCTGTCAGATCTAGAGAATAAAAGACTGACAGAAGAGACCATTTCAAAGACATGTCTTCAATCTCTTGACTCAATCTCTCAAGAATATTTCAAGAGTTCCTCTTTCTTCTGGAAATATCTTTTGAGACTTTTGCCTTCATGTTCTGTATCTGTGAGCCCATAACACTCTGGGAGCCCATAACACTCTGGCCTGCAGAGGTGAAAGCTTTATGTTGTTCCAAGAATGACTTGGTCCATAAGCTGTAAGAGCCTTGTATAGCATGAGTGTGTGCATGTTGACACTGGAGGTGTGAATCTGACTCAGTTCACTGCGTATATGTGACCTAATTTTAAATTTGGCACTGCCTTGGCACTGCCAGCACTCTACTGGCAGCAGCCTGGAGCTCACAGCAGGCTGCCAAACCATCCTGATAACGAGGGCATCTGCAGAGCTGATTATCTGAACTGATCTCTAGGCTGCTTCCTATCCTCAGTCTCCCAGGGCAGTTAACCTGTGAGAGACAGGCTGGTACTTCAGCAGATGATGTGTGGCGCCAGAGCTAGTGTGGTAGGGAGTAGGGTCCCCTCTGTCCAGTAGAAGAGAAGAAGCAAACCCGGTTTCCCAAGGTGTTCATGCTCTATATCTGCCACTTCTCTTGCTGACCCTATTCCTGGCAGAGATGGGAAGCACCCAGCCAACTCTTGCCCCTCCTCTCTGAAGCAGGAAAAAACCCTAATTTTGCTTGTGCAGCTGGGATACCTGGAGACAACTCTGTTGTTGCTAGTTTCCAGGCTGGATGGTTTAAAACTTTCTCTGGGCTACCTGCATTAAAGCCCAGTCACAGAACTGTACAAAGGCCAGCAGTGTAGACTGTAATGCAAGTGAAATGATACATGATGGTCAAACTGATGAAAGAGATTTCCCTGTGTCCCCTAAACAGTGGAAACAGTAAACATACAAACAGGACATGGCATAATGAAAAAGTGAATAACCAGACAAAAATATCTTCACTTAAAGATATAAAATGTATGTTCTTTAAATATTAGCAATTTTGTGCATTTTTCAATAGTAGGTAAGCTTGGAAAGACCTCAATGACCCTCAGTGAGTTCGGGGTTTGGGTATCTTTTCAGTTTTTAAAGAGTAAATATCGCATGTTCAACTCTAAAATAGAGCAGGAGCTGGGACAGAGACAGTTCATGATAAAGAAACATCTCCATCTCCTCTCTTACTACTATCCAACACTGGTGTCAGCGGGCTTTGACTGAGGCCTGGAGTGACAAAAGATTGTGTAGGTCAGGTTCAGAGAAAGAAACCTTGGAAAAACAGACACAAAATGAGCACCTTTGAGTACGTGTCTTCATTTGTCTTCAGTTATCTGTAGCAGGCAATAAGAATAACAAGTGGGAAAGGGAAGGAGGCCACTAACAAGAACTTCTTGCATATGTTTGTACCTCCTCAACTTGGAAATAAAACTCCAATGAACTGTATAGTCCCCACAACTGAGGAAATCAGATTTTTGTCTATTGTTGTTGCAAGTTAAATGCTCTCACTTTATTTATCAGCTGATACAAACTGCTGAAATTTGCAGAAGGTCATCCCTGAGCAAGGTAACAAGATGAAAAACTATAAGGACTCAGAAATAGCAAAGGGGGAGTAATGTATACGTAGCTGGCAATCCCTGACCTGCAGCTACACTAACAAGATAATTACATGAAAAATGCAGAAATGAGAAACATACGTAACAAAAGAGGGGTTCTGACAAAATGGAATTGATGACTGAGGTAGAAATTATTAAAGCAGCAATATGATAAGCACCAAAAAGAGTAACAGGAGGGATGACAGGACTACAGTTAACCAACGTGGGTTGTTTATTTGGGAGGGGATGAGCGTGGGAAAGAGGAAGAACCTCAAAGGGTGAAAAGGGGACTCTAAGGGAATTCAAATGATCTAACAGGGGCTGACAGGAGGTACCTGCAACAGCCCTGCTCTTGATCTCTGCAGTTCAGAGGACAACAAACCTGCTGTTTCCAGCTTACTCATGTCTGACTTGCTTCCCTGGTCAGGAGGGACCTGGTGTACTTTTCTTTGTCAGGGCCTTCACTCTTTGCCCCAGTTACGTTGTAGATATTCCTGCACCCAGCCCTGTCTCTGGCACTATTTCCCAGTTGGATCTCAGATCCATGATGTAGGTAGCTTGTATCCTGTCTCCTGGACAGACCTCAGATCTACGTTGTAGTCTTGTCTTCAGTTCTGTCTTGTGCTGCTCCTGACTGGACTCCCTGGACAAACTCCAGACCTCACCATCACCTTGCATTGCCTGGGACTGTTGATGGATGCTGCACACCCTATTCACATACTATAGGACTGTGCCCTGGCCAGCGAGGGCATTATCTGTGCTGTGGTTGCCCTTGGCTCTAGCTTGTCCTCCCTCATGAGGAAACCCTGCTCTTGCTGCTCCCTGACTCTACCTAACATCAACAAAGGAAGACCTAGAAAGTACCACCTAGTATCACCATCAATTCATATCTTTGCCTCCTAGCATAAATGAAATTACTCTCTGAATTACTTTCCGGATCGTATGTGTTGCAACAAACATTTATGAAAAGTGAGTTTGTCTATTCTTCTCCCCCTTCAGCATATTTGACAAGTTGTTCATGTCTGAAATATTTTCTTCCAATAAGAAATTTCTCCAGCTGCTCTGAAGAATTCGGTTGGTGTTTACTTTTGTCGCATCTTTCCTTTCCATATTCACTGCCATGATGTTTTCTTAGCATACAATACTTAGGGTGCAGAACCAAAGGTTTCAGTCCCAATTTAACAGTTGTTCGTGGGTCACTCCTCCAGCCTTACAGGCAAAAGGACAGGAGTGTCATTAAAGAGTAGGGATTCCTAGTTAGTTCAGCTGACGAAAAATTTCCAGCTTGTGAAACAATCCTAATGTATGCAACCTCTTTGGAAACAGCCTTGGAACTGTTGTTTTACTAAGAAATGTTACTGTCCCAGGGAGACAGGAGACTAGTTAAAATCATAAGAAACCTGAAAGAGTTTTCATCCATGCTTACTCTTTTTTGTATGCACTCCCTATCACCAGACTGATTGCTTTAATAGACTCTCACAGATCTAGGCTAGATATTTGACTTCCTGTTGTCCTTCCAAATCTACTCTCTTTTGTCAGTAATCCTTCTGAGTATATTGATTTTTTCAACAGTTTTGAGTTAACTCAGGTGGTCAAGCTGTGGCCATGCACAGCTAATTATACTGGAAGGAGAAAAATGAGTACATTGATTAACATTCTGTTCCCTTTGGAGAGACAAGGAAATGACTTTGGCAGCTCCAGATTCACTGACACCCTGCTGGCAGCTTATTGCCCATGTTTTCTGAATTGCAATCATTTTTGAAAAATGTGGCTGATTCTTGACTGTTGACTGGGAGGTTGAGAACAGAGTTCCGGGGGTTTGACGTTTGATGCTGTTTTAAAAAGCTTTTCTTCACTGGGCCCCCTGGGGCCTTTCTCCATAGCGGACTTGAGCATTGCAGGCTTAATTACTTGCTCTGTTTCCATTTGTGCACAGCAGCCTCTGCACAGGGCTCTGTGCTCCTGAGGACTCCGGAAGAATTTCATCGGACGTAATGACAGTCAGAGAGATCCAGCATTGTACAACTGGTCCTGCTTACTCCTCTATGACATTTACTTATTCAGAGACAAAGCAGAGAAGGCTCTCAAATATGTGCACGGAAACCAGAAGATCTTTAGTTGGTTTATATTAAGGCCTTAAACCTATTTTTTTTCTTTAGGGTTCTGCTTCATCTTTATCAGACCTAACTGTTTTCTTCATGCTGTGACAATTACTTGGATTATTTTCATTTAAAGATCTAAGCCCACAAGATAACTGGAATAGAACGGAATTGTTTTCCTTTCTCTGCTCTCCCTCATTAGTAGTCTAAACAAGTGTGAGGCTGCATTAAGTTTGTAACTATTTTGTTAGCTCGGAATCACTTTCTTCTCTTCTGCAGATGGAGATTGTGTTTAGATCATTATATTCCAGTGTGTGGTTGTGGTATATTAAAAGTGAAAAGGATAGTTACATAATTTATGTTTTCAATTACCTTGATGGTGAAAAAGGACAACAAAGGTAAGTCTCACAAAGAAGAGCAGCAAAAAAGGAAGGAAATTATGGCA
>VZTV01037879.1:0-41462 GCA_013400875.1 Anhinga rufa
TCATGTTCCTGGTTTCAGATATTGTCACCTAGACAGGCCAATCTAGATCTGTATCTTCCTTTCATTAATATAAAATATATTATAAATTACTCTGTATAACTTTGTGAGAGTCTACTGTTATAAAATTAATGAGTTCATAATGCATTTAAATCCATTTAAATCATAAAATAAAATTTAGTATGGAAGGATTTTTTCCCTCGACTGTGCAATGTAGCAAAACCAGAATCTCTCCCACAGATGCTAATTGGATGAACCACAGAATTACAAACCCCAGTTCTTTAGCAGCTGTGGGTAAAATCTAATCTTTTAAGTGTGGGAATATATTGCTGGCTTTCTTAATAATTAAGAAGTCATAATTTTTCAGCAGCTGTAGCAATGCACAGTATAACTATAAAGTGATAAAGCAATTTAGCCTAGACTTTTCAAAGATGGGATTAACACATGCACTCCACTTGGACAATGCTCACTACCATTTTAGTCTGCTAGCTAGTTTATATGTATTAGCAGATGATGCTTGGAAGGAATGCAAATAAGCCTCATTAACTCCAGGAGACTGATGCTCTGGGCTGGGTGTTTAAGTGTCACAGAAACATTAAGAACAAGGTTGTTTATTGTTGTTAATTAGGTGAGGAGTTGCAGCGAGTCACTGTTGATGGAGTTATCTCTAAACAGGATTGAAATGAGCCACATTCTGTATCCTCCGCTTTGTATTAATGGTGAGACAGTCATCCAGAGTCACTACTTTCTGCTTTACTACAAAAACTACTGCAGATGTTTTAAAATTACATTCAAGCATTTGCAGTCTTTTGTTTTTCCAAACACTACTTTGAGCTGAAAATTTCTTAGTGAGACTATGGAAGGATAGATGGTGTATAGGCACAGGTTGATTAGAATATCACTGAAGCACAATGCTATTTTCACTTTGTACAATATTTTCTATTTCTTTTGAAACATAACCTCCTTCACCCATGTGACAAAATTTTGGCGATCTTTTCTTTGTTAAGTTCTAGTTTTTCCATGTTTTAAAGAAGGAAAATGAAAACTGATAGGTCGGTGTAAGATTTTGAAAAAATAGTTTGCACTTGCTGGGTGTCTATAGCAATATTCTTCAAGATTCTGCCAATATTAGACACTCCCTAGGCTGGAATTGCAAGAATTTTCTCTGCAGTTTTGAGAATTATTGGCTGTGGCCTGGTTAGGATCTTTGTGCAGGCATCACAACTGAAAGTAGCAAATTCATCTTTTCTAGCTTTCACTGCCACTGTTGCAGACACCTTAACAATTAAAAAGAGGAATCACCTAGACTGAATGCAGATGATGGGAGTCAGAAGAATGGAGTGAAACAAGTAATTGAGTGAATGGAGTGACATGAGTAATTGAGGTGCCAGATACTGGGAACCAGAGAGTACAGCTACCTGGACTGGGAAGACGATGGAAAGCAGCAAGTAGCTGAGTGTCTTAGAGGAGTTTGTGACCAGACAAGAAGCTGAAGGAAAGGTTGGGAAAGAAGAATGAGACTTGGAGCTGACTGAAGGATAGGGCCAGACATGATGATGGAAAAAGTGAGAGTTGTTGAGCAAAGAGAGTTGGACAGTTTGTTTAACAGCGGTGAATTGGAAATGGCATGACACTGATCTGATTTTACCTTAAGGCAGTGTATGATTCGAATCATAGTTTAGGTCATAGAGGTCACAGAGGACCTAACTTGAAGTCTCAAGCTTCCTATAGCTTAATGGTCTTTCAATTTCTGCTCTAAAGCAAGTTCTGAAGATCAAACTTACTTTACACTCAAACTGTTTGGATGTACAGACACACCTCAGCTGCAAGTGAGACCTGGGATGTCAGGTAAAAGACATCTTAGGTTGGAAGGGACCCATAAGGATCATTGAACCCAACTCCCTGCTCCTCGCAGGACTATCTAACACTAAACCATATGACTAAGAGCATCATCCAGATGCTCCTTGAACTCTGACAGGCTTGGTGCCATGACCACTTCCCTGGGGAGCCTGTCCCAGTGACTGGCCACCCCCTCAGGGAAGAACCTTTTCCTAATGTCCAAATTGAACTTGCTTTGATGCAGCTTCATTCCATTTTGTCGTGTCCTATCACTGGTCACCAGAGAGAGGAGATCAGCACTTCCACCTGCGCTGCTCACCTTGAGGAAGGTGTGGACTGTCACCTGCAACCTTAATTAATGACCTACAATGTACATGTTATGCTACATTCTACAGGTATGCCATTAGATGTTATTTTTACCATGGAACACTGGCTATATTCATTGAACATAATTGGTCAGAGTTGGCTAAAAATCCACAATTTATAAGACTTATGCTCATTTGTTGTAGAACTAGAAACGTATGGAGTAAAAGAAGCACCATTAAGAGAATGGAAGTTCTTTGAATCATTACCTTCCTTAGAGAAACAGGATTCTATCCCTGCAGATAAATTCAATGTAACTAGCAGCTGCTAGCTAGTAACTTATCTGAGATAGTCACTAAGCATACATTCTTTATTTTCTGGGAATCTGGCTTGAGACTCTTGCATCTGATTTGCAGAAAGACGTGAGAACACACAGCATCAAGTAATATAATTATATTTTGAACTTGTAAAATGCAATGTAATGTTAGGCAATTAGAAAAAAGAGACTTAGTTGTTTTAAATTGCTTTGCAATTATAATGGGTAATAGTGGTTACTAATAGATAATAGCGATAATACATAAAAAGATTTTTTTTTAATCTCAGTTTCTACATGCCTCCGTTTCTCACTTTATCACAAAGAGGTGTTGTACAAATAAATATATGAGAGTTAGTGAAGCATTCACATATTGTAGTGATGAGCACTATGGAAAAGTCTAGGAAGAAATTAAGTATTCTGTCTTCCAAGCACAGTTTGAATAGTATACAGTAAATAAGATATGGGACCATGCATAGAACAAACGGAATAAAGCGGAATATTGAATAGTTGCTGGCTAAATAAGTGGCATACATTCTGTACCTAAAATGAAGAAGAGGTCCTGTGGAAAAATCTAATGGGATCATATACTTAAATGCTGTTCCATAATGGATCCTCACTAGCACGTGAATTACATTTCACTGGCAACACTAAATCGAGCATTTGCAAACATTTGAGTGCCTGACTGCAGTTTAGTACTATTATTCTTATGTGAGAGTTTTGATGTATAATTAGTATATAAAGTACGTTTATGGTCAGTGACCAGCAGTTATGCAGAACTATACATGTTAAGTATGGAGATTCAAGTTCTAGAAAACTGTATATTCATGTACAGGGATGCCACATTGTCAGCAAAATGCCAGTCGAGTGATGATAGATGTAAAATGATGCACAGGTGGAAACTTAAAGTAAACTTTCACTAAATAAAAACCTCTGTACTTAGTGATTTCTGAACAAGTTTTGCACTGGCAAGACTTTCTCAAACACTACCCACAGACTCTGGGAAACTGCTAAATACAGGGAGACAGGAGTTAAAGGCACCTTTGAAAAAGAAATGTAGTCTCCTAAGTCACTTCAGCATTTGGCCAAGCTCCTTGGCCAAACTATGCAGTACTGCTGAATTTCATTTTGTGGAAGAACAGAGAATATGTAGGAAAGTCTCACCATTAGAGCTGGGAGTGCCAATAGGGGGTCGCTGTTAAATTTATCCCACTATTACTATTTTCCCTCTCAGAATTGACTTATGCAAGGCATAAATATGATCTATTGTGCTTGAAGTGCAAGAGTAGAAGTATTCCAGTGAAATACTTTAGCCTCAGGTATATGGTTCTTAGCATTTTGCTTTTCTGTTTCAAAAGTAAGAGATCAGTTCCAGTGATTTAATTTCAATATGGGAGTAATTCTTACAGATCAGCAATTGCAATCCACAAAAAGTAAGCAAGAAAAATGGAGCTGCAACTTCAAGGTCTGCAATATGTGATTAGCAGACAAATTCAGCCCTGTGTAAAAGCAAGTACACACAGGTGCTAACCGTGGGGGAGCACTAGATTAAAGGATGTATCTCAGGTCAGAGAATCATTTATGCACAAGTAGATATGCATAGATAGATATAGATAGAGAGATAGAGAGAGAGATAGATAGATAGATAGATAGATAGATAGATAGATAGATAGAAGTATTTCTTTATTCTCCAAATACTGGAATGGTGCAGACATCGTCTCCAATGCACTGGGATGGACTCTGAGGCAGGAAATAGGCTGCACTCCCACTTTGTTTTCAAAGCCCTTCATCATTATTTGCTCGGTTACTTTTTGTTAGAACTGAGCAAATGGAGGAGAGATCTATATTCGTTTAACTTACCTTTTCAGAAAATGAACTTGATCTGTTTCATAGTTATTTACAGCATGCTGACATCCAGTTGTACTTGGAGAGGTATGTGTCTGTACCCCTAAAAGGTTTCCTTTTCCTTTGTGCATTTGTTTTTCTCTTTCATCACAGTCAATTTTCCTTTCTCTTAATATAATGCTGTTTTCAAGCGCTCTGGCCGCTGATGCTTGTCTCTGGTTGCCCCTCATCTGCTTCCCACTGTTGAGTTGCTGCTCCCAAGGGCAAAACTGCCACAAACAAATGTCAAGGGACAATGACTTTGAACTATAAGTACAGTTTCTATGTTGAAATTAAATACAGAGAGCTTAGTCCTGTTTCTGTTCAAGTCAGTGGCAAAACTCCCAGTGTCTTAATTTTTAACTGGATCAGACTTTGACTGGAGTCCCAGAATACATGGGATTCTAAATTAAAGTTAGGGGTTGCATTGTGTCTCCTGCCATGTAAAATTTTTCTTCACAAAAACTGGGGCACCAATTGAAAGAGGAAAACCAAAAATAATTTAATTTTGAAAGTGTTCTTCCTTATTTAATTCTCATCATTCAGAATTTTAATTCTAAAAATTCTTATCATGCCATTTCTCCCTTTGCAAAAGAATTCTTCCTTTCATTTTTTGGTAATCTTTGAGGGGACTGGAGGGGGAGAAGTTTTTTCATGGTTTATTAGGTAGGTTCTTGTGTTCTCGTAAGTGTAAGTTTCTATTCCATTTGGCAAGTAGTTAGAGACATGCCACAGTCTTTTATTTTTATAGTTAATATATTATATAAATGTAGATATTATATAGTTAACATGTTTGGTTTTATGACCATAGATTTATGTTTCAATTCCTCTTGCTCACTAAATCTGAAATTCAGACAGACAGCAAAGGATAACAAAATGATGAAAAAAAGAAGATCCAGGTCATTTGAAAAATGAACTCTGGGAAACAATTTGTTACAAGCAGTACTTTCTCCTTAAATAACATTAAAATAAACCTGAAAAAAAGAGCAGTTAATACTGCCAAATGAGTAGCTAAATGCTGTTAAATGATAATTAATGAATCATATGAAATAATTTATTACAATAATAGTATATTTGAACATGCTGGCACCTGATGGACAAGGAATAGCACCAAAAGAATCAGTCATGTTGGAAATTCATGATTCATTATCTGTCAATCAGAATGCAAGTTGTTTTGCTTGAAAAGCTTAAATATAAAGGATATGTTCACAGGTTTAGTCTGTGTTAAGTTTTCAGTTATCATCTATCATTCTAATAAAGTATAGATTAAAATACTAATCCTTTTTCTCAAAAACACTGACAGGTAAAGACTGAATAGTTTGACATTTAACCCCTGAACTTCTGTATATCTTCAGGGTATGAATGTTACTTGATTTTTTTTTTTTTTAATCAAAGCACCAGATCAAGCTAGTAATGGTGGCAAAGTTGAATGACTAAAACATCTGCGACTGTGAAGTAATCAATTGCATCTCCCAATTGAAAAAAAATTAATCTTTTCTATAAAATGTCAGAAATTATTGCCCCAGTTTCAGCTGGGATAATTTTCTTCCTAGTAGCTGATATAGTGCTGTGCTTTGGATTTAGCAGGAGAATAATGTTGGTAACACACTGATGGTTTAGTTGTTGCTGAGCAGTGCTTACGCTAGTCAAGGACTTTTTAGCTTCTCATGCCCTGCCAGCGAGAAGCTGGTAGGGGACACAGCCAAGGCAGCTGACCCAAACTGGCCAAAGGGAAATATCGTGTATGCCGTCATGCGCAGTATATAAACTGGGGGGAGTTGGCGAGGGGGCGGCGACCGCTGCTCAGGAACTGGCTGGGCATCGGTCGGCGGGTGGTGAGCAATTGCATTGTGCATCACTTGTTTTGTATATTATTATTATTGTTGTTGTTGTTATTTTCCCTTCCTTTTCTGCCCTATTAAACTGTCTTTATCTCAACCCACGAATTTTACTCTTTTGTTCCCATTCTCTCCCCCATCGCACTGGGGGCGGGGGAAGTGGGCAAACAGCTGTGTGGTGTTTAGCTGCCTGCCGTATTAAACCACAACACAAACTCATTTTATCATTGTTGTAGACTCTAGGCCTGTTTGATCATCATGTAGTTCTTTTATCATCTCCAGAGGAATAAATTTCTGACAAGATACAGAAATGTCATGTCTTCCTGTTGGCAGTTGACAAATAAATATAGGCTTCTAACATGAACTTTTTGCCAAATAACCATCTGAATTATCCTCCAAAGTTGGGGTATAAGTGCTTCTGGTAAAAATAAATAGTAAAGATCTGTAAAAGCCCATACAAAATTTAATCCAGCATCACAAAAAAGGAACACAAAATAACCATTCATGATTCTAGTCCATATAGACTGATAGCTGTATTTATGCAAGCTAGGACATACACTGGCTTTCTGCAGAGCTCACAGCTCTGGCCATGCAAACGTTGTCAACTTTGTACAAGGTCATTTTGGTTCACAGATCTTTTCAGGGTTAGGAATGTTAGTGGTTAACCATTCAGGAAACATACGATGTCCTTCACTAGAAAGAGCACAACATATCTCTGGACACAGTAAAAACATAAACATTGGATAATATAAAATTAATATTGAAGGAATTTGAGCTAGTTTTAGTCTTGAATGCTAAATTCTCATCTGTTTTTACCTTCTGCTTTCAGAAAATAACTGAGCTACCGAGGTTGTATCACTATTGCCATGGCTATTTATGTGACCAAGCATTCACCAGTAGGATAATAACTGGGTGTTTAATATAAATGAAGGACTCTAACATTGAGTGGCTGATCTGGCTCAGAGAGCAACTTTATCTCACGCTGCTTTACAAATGTATGCTCCATTAATATATCCCAGGTGGCTCCTTAAAATGAAATCGAAAGGAAAACAAACTGAAATCCTGCAATGTTGATGTTATAAAATTAGAAGAAATGGTAGAATTAAGTCCCATGACCTTTCTGATGGTGTTGGATGATACTTACTATCACATACAGTTTGTTATAGTTCTTATTTAAACAAAGCCATTAGCTAGCAAGCTACAGAATTACAGAATTGCAACAGCAGCATATGAAAATGGAAAATGCTGTTTATCTGCTTTGATTGGAACAGTGTTCTTTTCTCAGAAACTTTATGTACTATTTACTAAGCTTGCAATTTAACATATAGCTGTCAAGCACTAACACATAACACATGAAAAACACAATATGAAACATTGCATACTACAGATGTTAGCAAAAAAAATGGTTTAGTGCCTCCCAGGAAAGTTCACCTGACCCAGTGTTTTAGTTACTTCACTCAGGAAATAGCCTAAGAAAATAGATGGGCTTCAGATTAGTTCTCAACAGCCGACAGTCACAGGTTCTGTCAGTCCAAAGGGAGAAGTGAATCATATTGTACTGTGCTTTCTATCAACAACACTCAGTCTTAAGACATACAAATTTAGGAACTGTACTTAAAAGCCCTGTATTTAATCACAGACATTACAGTGGCTGCTTAGAAAGGAGAAGGTACTTTAAGAACCTACCTTCCAAATTAAAGGATAGATTGTAAATCCAAGACAATATATCGATCACACTGTGAACAGAAATTGAGGTTGGTAAATAATGTTAGTTAAATAGAAATTACAGAAAATGAACAGTTATGCAAAGATCTATAAATTTCCCAGCTCCTTCATAGCTCATATATCAAAATAAATAAACTTTGTCACTTTTTCGGTCTATCGTTCCAAACAAATCCAGAGGTACCATGAATTGAGCTGTCATTTCTTATTTCCATCACTTATCATGTCTTAACTGTAAATTATTCCCTTCATTTTTGAGGCCTCCACCATAGGAGAAATTTCTTTTGATCATCTTTCTGTTCTGCTACAAATTTTGAAGGCTTCCATTAGATCATGTCAAAGTTGCTTTATTTCCTAGGTAATTTATGTCATAGGCAGCAAACTATATGAATCCCGATATAAAATAAAGACACTAAACTAATCCTTTAGGAATCCTCAAGCAAAACAAAAAGTGGCAAGTGTCACGCTTCTGTCTGATCACCTTAAACTGTGAAAGTCTCACCTATACATTCAGTACGAAAAGCAGAATGTTCTGTACAGATATAAGAAAAAAATTGCATTGAAAATTCTTTGCTACTAATCTGTCAGGTGTCTACTCTACATGTGGATTCTACTGAGCAAGACCAATGCTGTCTATTTTAACTACAGTAGCTTGTCATATTCCTCCCATAAACAAAATGATGGGAAGAAAGGAGTAATTTTTTAATGCAGAACTGTTTGTCTGGATTGTATCTAGGCTGGTAAGAGCGTGGTATCTCTCATGGTTGAGGTCAGTTTGCTGGTAGCGTCAGTGATAGAGCAGAATATAATGGGTTTGTTTGTATGCAGGGCTGTGACCTGTAGCTATGCACAGTTTCCCATCCCAATCCTTGGCTGCATCCCTGCCAACACCATTTATGCCAAGGGATCATCTTGGCTTCTGTGCTTCGGCATTAATTAAAAAAATAAGTAAGTACAATTAAAAAAAATGCAAACCAAGTATGTAGCACCTGTTATAGAAACACTGGTGCCACTGTTCACTGCGGGAATGATGGCTTGTCACAGCGGACAGAAACATCTCTCCTGCATACACGGCATTCTCACTGAAACAGGTTTGTTTCTGTGGATGTGAGAGACTGACATTAATAAACTATGAGCTTCTCTTCTTATCATAACCCTTGCTTAGATGCAATCCTCTGAACTGTTACCCCTTGTGCCAATGTGCCTTCCCACTGTGATGAATTGTTTCATTTTCGTGAAGGCACGATAACGTTGATCATCACATGAAAGCTTGGAATGGTGTCTTTAGAGACCTCTTAATTGTGACAAAATTTTTGCGAGGAGTAGAATAAAGTGACAAGGTAAATCATTAATCCTTACGCTTTTTTCTTGCTCAGCACAATTTTCTGGTGGTTGCTGACACTCCTACATAGTCAGGTTTGACAGAATTTGAACAAAATGCTTCCTTTTCAGTTGAGGTATGACTCCCTTTCCCTAGAAAACAGGAATTTGGCATTCAGATGTGCCTTGCATTTAGACCTCAGAACAATACCTACAAAGGCTGTGTTAAATTGAAATAGGTGTAATCCACAACTTTTAAAACCCTTTGGCTGAGTGATTATCTTCCTATAATCTGCATAGCACAGAACCTTCCCCACATAACTGTCTCAGCTCATGCCCTCTTCTGGGTCAAGACTGTTGAAAATGTAAGCACTAGCTAATTGAATTGCTAGCACATCAGATGGCTCATCATAAGCTATAAATAATGCTCTTGCATTATTCTTATGTCTCATAGGTCTAGTCAGTGTCAGTCATGTTAATGATGGGTTTTTTGCTCTCATTTAGCATGTCTGAATAATTTCCTGGTTTACAGGTTTAATGCTTTTCTTCTTTTCTTTTTCTTCCTGAATTAGTCCTAAATCTGAGTAGCTGGTATATTTCATGGACCATGCGTTTCAAGATTGATAGTGGAAGCCGCTTTAATCTTCTATCTCCTAGGAAGCTGCCTCTGTACATAAAATACTACTTTTTATTCTATTTATTAGATTGTATATCTTAGGAGATTCAGCAGGAACTAGGATGATTACAAATTACTTTGCAAGCTAGTTACTAAAGAAGAGCAAGGCAAAGCACTTGAACTTTTTTGTTCATATTTATCCAACACTGAATGTTTTGCATTCCCACTGTACATATACAGATATAGTTTGGATAGGAAACAATTAACTGCCTATTCCAAAGAAAAACACTTGTGGTCAGTTTAAATTCTTATATGCCTTGTTTTATAAACCAGTGTGACACTTAGGCTTAACCTGGTGACGTTTATCCTCCCTGTTTCCTTCTGTAATACCTGTTGCTGGTCTTGCTGTCATGTGGGAGACTGCTTCCATGGAAACACCCTCTGCACTGTATGGTGGCTGCTTTTGATTGAATGCATTTTTCATAAAGAATTTTTTTCTTCATTTTTATGATGGATCTGTCATGTTTCTGGATATTCCTGTAGTATGTATATTCTCCCACCCTTGTTCACAAATACTGGGTTTGTTACACATTTGCACACCTATTTGTGTGATTCCCTCAGGGCTGTTGATGTGACTTAGCTATCAGTTCAGGTCACGGATACTAAGTCGCTATTTGATCTTATGCAGTACACACCGTGCAGCTCATCTAGGTAGGCTAGAAGTACCCACAGATTCACCACTGCATGGATCTACAGCAAGTTACTTGCATTTGCACTTCAGTTAAATGCAGCATTTGAAAGATGGGAAAGGAAACAGTGGTTACAAACTTTAGGACCTGAAGTGGGACAAAAAAAAAAGGCTAAAAGTAGCTTTTCAAGTGCCAAATTATTAAAGGACCCAATGGTTTTCTAGGGGACTCTGTGATTCTCCACAGGCTCTGATTTTGTTTACATCTGGGGAAAAATGAAAATGGGTCACACAAGGAGAGCACTCAGGCTCAGGGTGGTATAAATGCGGTCCATCTTTTCTCAGTGAAGTCAAATAGAGAAGGTAGGTGAAAATCCAGGGAGTCTAAATGGATGCTGGTTACACTATGAATAACAGAGTGATTACCAGAATGCCAATGTACCTTCTCTTCATAACCGAGTATAAGAGGTTAGAAATTGAGAATTTTTTCTGCTAACATCTCATATGTCTGCATTTGTAGTATTTAATATGACACATATAGGCTCCTCAGTTCCAGAGAGAAAATGCTTCCAATCAGCAGAAGATATCTTGTACATCATGTGCCCATGAATATTATATACTGGGGCCTAGCAATTGATCTAATTGTTGTCCTTCTTGTTGCACGGTACCAGAAGTCATGGTAATCTGGTGATAGCACTTGTAAATATAATGTATGTGGTTGGTTAGTGAGTTATACCGCTTTTAACAGCATATGGGGTTTTGGGAATAGCAAACCAGGCTTTGGTGTCAACAAAGCTTTCTGAAGCGATTAGCTTTTTTAAGACAGCATCAGATTAAAAACAAAAAAAAAACAAACAACAAACCAAAACCCACAACATTTTTTAAAAAGCAATCACGGTGTTCACAGGCTAAAGAAATAGTAATACCAATACTGAGAGCCCTAATTTTTCTTCAAGTATACAATATAGATATTGTATATACATACAAAACAAGCAGAAATATCATCGAATCATAGAATGGTTTGGGTTGAAAGGGACCTTTAAAGAAATCCAGTCCAACCGCCCTGCTGCGTATCAAAATTGGTGTTTGAATTGTGAAGTAAAATAGTCAGAAGTTGGAAAATGCCAGAACGAATTTTGCTCACGCAGCCAGCTTTACCTGCATGTGAACAAGCTGGCAGTTACTAATTAACATTCAGTAGAAGCTAGGCATTCCCATTTAGCTAATTTAACAATACTAAAGATTGAATTATTTTTTCAAAACAGCTGATTAGCACTGGTAGAGTGCTCTTAAAGGCAGGGAAGTCATGAGGAAGTACTTTCCTACGCGCCAGCACTTTCAGGCATGGATTCATGACCTGTTTCTTAGACTTTTGTTGTATGCAGCGTGGACTTCATAGGGATTTATCACATACACATTAAATGCCTGAGCAATCTTTACCCTTGTAACCAGCACCTCTTGTTCTCACCCCATTCCTACTGGAGACTTCATATAAAGTACAGCAGCTTATCCTCTCACATTCTCTCTCTTTCTCTGGTGTTTACTTAACAGTATCTTTCCCACTCTCAGAATCCTTTTGCATTTTGGAGTTCTAGTTAACAGACTGCCTATATGTACGTGAAGGTAATCTATTAAGAGGGTTATGGGAAGTGTTAGCTTTGGTCACTGAAAGTGAAACAGGAGTGTAGAGTATAAGAACATAGGATTATAAGGGAGAATGTACTGATTACAGGCTGCTTATAATTGCAGTTCTTTTGGTAGAGCGTTGCTTGACTTCTATGGCTACATGCTCTGCAGAAGTCATACTGCACTTATCCTCAGCAATTTGTCCAAATTATGCTCTTTACTGGCTTTTCTGGACACACACACACAATGGAAATGGGATCATTACCATCCCACCCAGCTATTCTAGCCTTGGTCCTGGTTTCAGCTGGGATAGAGTTGATTTCCTTCGCAGCAGCTGGTGTGGGGCTGTGGTTTGGATCTGTGCTGAAGCAGGGGTGATAACGCGGAGATGTTTAGTTGCTGCTCAGCAGCGCTTACACCAGCCAAGGGCTGTTTCAGCTCCCCGTGCTGTGCCGGGGGCACGGGAAGCTGGGAGGGGACACGGCCGGGACAGTGACCCCAACTGACCCCAGGGATGTCCCACACCGTATGGGGTCATGCTCGGTGTGTAGAGCTGGGGGAAGGAGGAGGAAGGGGGGACATGGGGAGTGATGGCGTTTGCCTTCCCCAGTCACCGTTACGCGTGATGGNATGAAAGGAGAGCTTCTAACAGTGGAAAGATGGTTGACCATTTATTAAGGATATGTACAAAGGAGATACAAGCACCCCAAAACATGGATGTCACACAGATCCAGACACAGTCATTGCAACTGGTTGTTATCTCTAAAATGAACCACAGGTAAAACTTCAGATTCCAGCATTTCTGAACTATAAGAGTCTTTCTTTGGGGCAGGACTGAGGTATAGATTGCTGGACAGTCTTGCTCTTCTTTGTCTACCTAATGATGACAAAGTTATAATTAAAGGTAACAGGAGACATCTGACTTTGAACAGCTGACCAGTCTTAAGTATCAACACAACAAGTTTGAGGTAGATTCTCTGACCTGACCTGAGTCCTTGCACCAGCATGAGGGTAACGAGTAGTGGAGCAGTGAAGCCCCTAGCTGCAAGGAAGCTAGCAGGAGAGACTGGCACTACTGCCGCTGAGAGCATTCTGCACAGGAGTGTCTCAGCTGCGTGTGTCTGCCCACAGACAGCAAATAGTGTCTTTGGAATTGTTAATCAAGCCCTGGCCAAGTCCTTTTGGACTTGTTTTGGACTGTTTTCAGTTCTATTCTGCTTTGGGCTTGGGGCACAAATGGAATTGGTCTCAGAAGACAGAAAGTTGTAACAGAGTCCTTGACAGCTCCTTGCTTTGTGCTTCAGTAAAAACACTCCTGTCTCCTGACTTTAAAATAAACTGACAAGAGGTGATCTGCTTAAAGTGCCACACATTTCTGCCAGCCGTGGTGGTGTGCAACTAGTCAAGTGCTTTTCTTCCGGCTGTTCCTCATTGCTGAAAATCTGCAGGGGGAGTGATTAGAAAAAAAATTGTGAACACGAATGATGTTTAAGGCCCATGCTAATAGCTCACTCATCCCATCTGCTTAAGAAAATCATCCCTCCAGTAAATTAATTTTTAATTTGAAGAGGAACCCTGGTTCAGTCACACCACAGTCATTTTTAATTATGTTACTGAGACCGTGTTGCATTTTTCTTACCCTTCTGGGCTGGTGCTCCATTTCCTCACCAGTGCTGACTGTCCTAGTCTCTTCATTAGGAAGACAGGGCCTCAAAACACAGTACATGAAGCAGACACGCTAGCTTTTTTTAATGTAGGGTGAGGTTTTTTTCTAAAAATAAACTCGTCCACTTCCCTCATTTCCCAACTGTCATACAGTGACACTTTTAGCATCTGCTCGTATTAAGAAGCTATAAATAGGGATATCTGGGGAACAAACCAGGGAAATATTTTATTCCCCTCTTTCTTTGAAATACATGGGAATAAAAAGCATATTGGAAGGAAGACAGTAAAGGAAGGAGTGATGAATATGTATGTGTACAATTTCTTCTAAACAAAGATAGCAAGTAGTCAGTTAGAGATACATTGCCACTGTACTTTAAAAAAAAAAGTGATTCCTTCCAAACTCCATCAGTCTCAACAGATATTTGGATCCCACCAAGCATTCTGCATGGGTATTTATTGCAAAAAAAACCATACACAAACTAATATTTTTTAAGTGTTCTCCTGCCTACCCTCAGCTTCACTGTTCTGTGTGGATTAGACAGTTGTACATGTACAGCATATTTGCACTAGGCTTTTGCTGATTAGATGGTCAACAGTAGCATTCACACAGCTAGCTCTCGCCTACTGCAGTCCAAAGAGTATTCTCTACCACAATGACAACCTGCTCTGCAATAAAGTCTGCTTCGTGGAAAGGTATCTCATCAGCGTGACTGATCATCTCTATGTGTATTGGAGTGCTATGGGAAATGCAATAGAAGGCAATCAAAAGCATCTGGATTTAAGGGATTAGTGGGAGCAAGGAGAGAATCAAGATCTCAAATTCAGTGATTTCTTTCAACTTATCATCTGATTGGTCATTTCTTGCCTGGTTATTCTTGTTTCCCAGATACTACCTTGTGCTGCTTTCCCGATGACTGCAAAAATGCAGAGATTGTAGAGTGGTAGTTAAGACCTTCACAAGAGGGGTGACACTAGCTTTGCATATCAACCACTGCACAACTAAGGATATTCTTAGTGCCAAGATGAGCAGCACCCATCCCATAGGCAGCTGCAGCAGAGAAAGGAGGAGGATGCTGAGTAGCCATTTGCTATTGACTTGTATTCCTTGGCACAGCTCTTTTTATGGGTTTATTTAGTAGGGAGAGTTTGGAGGCTGGAGGTATCACATAACCTTGTAAACTGTGAACTGCTTTCTCCCCCTTCATTATCACTCTGTCTCCACTGGCTGAATTCAAAGGAAATTGCCATTTGCTCAGTTTTCTAAAAGTGTGTTTATAGATGCCTAGTCTGAAGAAAGGTTCTTTATTAGACCTTGGTTTGGATACTGGAAAATAATTTTATTCAATTTCAGGAATTCTTAAACTGAGACAAAATGCTAAAGAAAGGTGCAACTGAAAGACTGAAAGGTATTATAATGCTAGGACAAGACTGCAGACTGTTAAACAGTCCTTCGTGCAGTGAACAATTTTATCCAGGAGAAAAAGGAAGAGAATCTCACCAAGGGTTTACCAGCAATACAGAGATTTTCAAAAGAAGAGTCATAAGCGACAAGCGGTCAGAGCTGCCTTAAGCTACTTTTTGTAAGAGAAGAACTTATTTTATTATCTTAAGTCTCTACCTTATCAAAACTTGGTTGTGACACTTTCTTTATATTTTGCATTGTATTTCAGGAAATATCTTGTGAATATGGTTATGAATATGAAATTAATATTTCATGATATATTATGGAGCATTATGATTTTTAATAAAACTTGAAGCTTATTTATGCAAGGGAAGTATGCTTTCATATTGTGGGATGTGTGTTCCTCTGGAAGTTTTTAATAAAATATTACTAAAAACATATAGATCAAATTTCAACAAAACTAGTACTTTATATAAAAGTGCAAATAAAATCTTAGTACTGTAGATAGTTTTGCAGAAGTGCAGGCAGGTGAAACAACAAGATGAGAAGAACACACTAGCCAAGATTTTAAGAATACATTTATTACCTAGAAACATAAGTGCTCACACCTTCGCCCTTGTCATTTGAAGTCATATACCACTGTGTACTTACTGTCTATGTGCTTTCCTGACATCTTCTGGGTTGGACCCCCACTTTGGTCTGTGAGCTGCTGTTCTCTTTACCTTGCACTGTGGTCTGTGAAGGAAGGGAATTGTGAACCACTGGGACCAATAGTCATTCATTGATCCACTGGGACCAATAGACAGAGTTATGAGAGTTTGGTGCAGGAAGTAACCTCCAGATTGTGACAAGATTCTGCTTCATCAGCCCCTGTGTCAGGATGAGGCCCTGCTTACTCTGCTGTTTAGTTCAGAGAAGTGCTGTATAATCCTTGTCTTCTCAGTCTGGCAGGAGTTCTCCAAACAAGTCTTCCTTTCCTGTCTGACCCCTCAAAGAGGTTGATAAAGACCCTGTCCTCACAGGCAGGTTCAAAGCCCATGGGATAACAGAAGAGTGACAAACAACTAGATTTTTTCTTACTTCCTATGGTATCAAACACCAAATATTTTCCCTATAGTTTGGAGATGCTAGTGTCCATAGAGTTCCCAGTATCAGAAGCTCATGGAGGAGGTTTCTTCTATGATGGGTGGCCTGTTTTTTGTGTTGTGATTGATGATTTAAGAGCATCCAACAGTTTGAAAGTTGCAGGGCTAGACAGTGGCTAGATTTTCTGGATAAAATCTGAGCAACAAGATGGAAGGGCATGAACTACCAGAGCAGAATATGATCTAGGGCATTATAAAGGTTATTGGAACATGACAGAAGAGCAATTGTGGTGATAAAGCATGCATTGAAGAGGATGTGCTGCTTTGGAAACAGAGTAAAGGAAGTTAAAGCAGTAGGTTAGCACATATATTTATAGATGGGCTATTAAGAGTTAGGAAGGAAAGCACAATAAAACTAAGCCAGCCAAAATAAAAAGCATCAAATTATTTTTTGGGGAGGCCTAGTAAAAACATTTCTACTAGAATAATACTGGGAGTCTGGTGCAAATTGCTGTGTCAAATTTGGAAATTATTAGACATTTCTCAAAAGTTGTAGAGGAATAAATACTAACAGGAATTGATTTGTGAGAAGCAGACTGGAGAATAAGTTCTGCTGACAATGGTAGAGCCTAGATACAGGTACAGTGTTACAGGTAATAGGATTGGGAGGGGATTCTTTTCTTTTATCATATAGTGGTTGCACTGAAAAATCGTGATGTTAGTTCAGACAGGCTGGTATAAGAGACAAGGAGGTGGGAGAAGACTAGGTCACAGAAAATAGTTATGGCTTGATTCAGTTTAAACTGAAGTTAATTTAATGTGAATCAGATCAAACTAAAGGTAAGAACAATTTGAATAAATCTGTGAATAAAGTTCCATATTTCAAAAGAGTGAACTCAGACATACTGAAGGAAGTAACTAGTAAAGTCAGCTGTGTTGGGGAGCTGGATATGGAAAGGTTTGAATTGCTTTAAACCAGAAATGCTAAAAATTTCAGTAAGCTTTGTGCAACCAGTAAGAAAGAACTCTAGAGTAGATACATTAATAACTTTAAAATCATATTAGCAGCTAGCCAAGACTGGACTAAAGAACATATTAGCCCTGTTTCACACAATTTGCCAGAGCTACAAGCTGAACCCAAACAAAAGGCCTTCTCAAAATGGGATTACCTGCAGCACATAATACAAGTCTGTCTGGTGTCACTTCTGGAGGTGCTTGAAAACTCTTGGAAATATCAAATGCCACAAAGTTACAGAAGGCCTCAGTGGTAATAATCGAATGCTAACAACCTTACTAAAATTTCAAGCTCTATGTCTAGCAGAGGTCATCAAGTTTTGCAGCAGTTTAGATGTTTAGCATCCATTTGGGTAACTATAAAAATATAAATGCTGGCATACACTAGTCATAAAAATTGAGTCGGAAAAAAATGTAAGTAAAATGCAGAGTCAATACTAAAGTAAAATATAATTTTACTGGGTCATAATTCAAAGAAATTATTGTTATACAGCATTGTGAGCAAGCATTATAGCATCAGAACATCTAATTCTGTTTTTCATGTTGTTATGGACCTATTCTCTGGCTTTTGGCGTAATTACGCTTTTGTTGCCCCTTCTTTTCCCTTTGTGGATGATAGATGTGATGCTATGATTCTTCACACAGGATGGTGGAAATGACGGAGGTTTTTCGATTTTGTAAGAAGATGAAGTATTCAGAGTTAGACAAGTAGAATGACATGGTGAAACTTCTGGCAGGATGGCTTCAGCTTTTCCTCCATTCGCAAGCCTAGCACCAAATCTCCCCAATAAATTCTACCATCCATACTCAGAAAATGTGGATAAAATGAAGAGAGAAAATAGACAAAAGAATGAATGCCTTATAGGCTGGAGAAACCATTTATAAGGAAAGCCTAAAGGCTGTTTTCCTTAGTAAACAACCTATTAAGACATATATATGTTTCTGTTCGTGATAAAACACCCAGAATATGTCTGCCAATTCCACCTTTCTGGTTTTATCTTTTAATGATTTTTAAAATTATTTCATGTAGCCAGCTGAGTTTCATCTTCGCTTACTCAGACAGCCCGTTATAGAGCCACTGCAAACTAGTTATTGCATGAGACAATTTTTAAATCTTTCTTCCTATAATAGAAAAATGTTAATATACAGTAACTAAAACTGGAAGTTCAACTTACACATATTAGAAATGTAGAACAATTTTGTTTTGATTTTTTTCATAATGAGGGTAACTATCCATTGGAAATCTTAACTCATGATATAAGGAACACTGAACTATTACTGAATAACTGTATAATGGACATACTGTACCACAAACAGAAATTTGGGGACTTGAAGCAGGAACCTCTGTGGCCATTGTGATGCCAAGAGTTATGATGAATTATTGCAGTAGTCCTTCATGTCTGTCATTCTGTATATGTGGACCGTATTGTGCCTGTGGACAGCAGGCATAAGAGAACCCTACGGACCCCTCAGGGGAGATGAGTCATTTTGCAATATTGCTTTCTGGGATCTTTCACAAAGGAGAAGCAGAGCTGTAGAGGATTACTTCTGTCCATTCTTTCCTGTCTGTGGGTATGGTGACAGTAGTTGCTGCTTTTCCCCCTATTCTGGGACAAAATCCCTTCCTTTTTTTATATGAGAAAGACAGTTTCCACTATGAAAAACAGTCCTTATAAACACTTAAAATAAGACCAGAAACACCCACTGGTGTGCAAATGAGGAGGGAAGAAATAATATAGCAAATATAATGCTAAGAAGAAAGGATAGGGGTGAGAACTCCAGGTTTATGTAAGGACTCCAAAGAGAGAGTGTGGGGAAAAAAAGACTGTAACAAAAGATGGCAGAAGTCCTTAAAGTTGCTATGACACAAGAAGCAATTGTAAATATGTCTGATAATTGGCTCAAGATAGCTTTTTTATAGAATCTGAAAACTGCCAATAATTAAAATCAGTAGGGTTCTAATTGCCCATGTAAAAAAATTACATCAATATAGTAAAAGAACTCCTAAATGCTTGAAGATGCCTTTTTTTTTCTTTCCTCCTTTTAAGGGTTATAAAAATAGCTGTTCAAAAATAACATTGATGGATCTAGCTCATAGATATGTTTGTTGCTGTTGTAACTATAACCAGCTGCTTGACTAAAATTGACACTGATTTATTAATCAGAGGAAGGTCATTAATAACTTGTCCTCTTCCTCCTTAGTATTATCTTCAAGTTTACAGTCAGGTCTCACAGAGATTTTCACTACATTAACTATACATTATGGTCTTGGTAAGAAATACATTTGAGTCTGCTAGAGATTTTTTGCTGATTACTGTTGGATCAGGCTGAGCTGGACATTGCAGAGATGTCATTTGGCGCCTGTCCATACCACAAGCCATACTGTGCTGTATTCTTTGAAAATATTCTAAATGTTTCTTGAGCACAGGAATGTCTAAATCCACAGAATTTATCTAAGAAAGGGCATTTTTTTAAAATGTTTTGTGGATAGAAATACTAGAAACATTTTCCAAATCAAATATTCTGTATCTGCAGATTCCACAAAAGGAATAGATGAAGCCCCTCCTTGTATTAGAATATGAAGACTTTCCCAGTATTTAAACACTCAGCTGTGAAATAGGCTAACTGCAGGTAAAGGCATTTATATCAGGTGTTGAACAACAAAATTAAAAAAAAAAAAGAAAGGGTACAGCCAATCAGTCACCTGCTAAAACGTGTAGGTATTTCTTATTAGGTGTTACATGCCAGGATGTGCAAGAAATGCTGTCATAGAATGCAGGCGTGAGTTTCCGTGACATGACCAGACATACCTGCTACCTGATGACGGAAACATGCATTTTGATCTCATTATGAATGTGTCATTCCCAAACAAGTAATGGGGAAAGGGCGGTAGAACCATTGGGGGAAAAAGTGGCAAGTAGCTTGGCTCCCAGACAATTAATTTGCTCCATGATTTCCTCTTGAACCATAAAAGGTGGTCTCAGAAAAAAAGCTAGCATGTTGGCTGAGACAGGGTGAATTGTTGCAAAATATTTGTTTCAGAAGAACCAGGTTTCAGCATCTCTACTCTAAGATGATCCAGGAACATCCATACTATATTGAACAATATTAGACATAATGATTACTATGTTTGTGTAGCTGAATATATGCAACTGAAGCAACTTGTGGCAAGTGCCTATTGAATATAACTTCTTCCCAGAAACTCACAGTAACAATACTGACACACAAATGAGTCCTAGGCAGAGACAGAAAAAGAGAAAGACAGAAGACAAATATGACATTAGTTCTTCCTGCAATATCTTGCACATAACAGCAACAGCATCTCAGGTAGACACCACACAAAACAGTGGTAATCCCTCTAACTGTATTTATTCTGAATTCATATTCACTTCTCAAATCAGTTCAAAACTTTTCAGCTCATCCTCAAATATAACCAAAATCAGGACCTTAACAATCATTGGTACCACAGCTGTAACTCTTCAATAGGGGAGGATACCTCAACTTGGATTTTTTTCTCAGTGCGTGACTCTCATCTGCACACCCGTAGCATCTTCACTGACAATTTGCTGATACTTCGTTAGAACAGGTTTCAAGAATACTTCCTGCAAAAGCAGCAAACAGTTGCTTAAAAGCAATCACTCGATGTGCACTGCCAGCATGCCATATTAGCATGCCATGATCTTGACAGATTTTCATGACTTCTTTTGGTTTGTGTGTTGGTACAACTGCAACTGATAATTCTATAAATGTGAGCAATTCAAGAACTCATCATTCTATCCACAAGCTCAGTATAGGTCTCCATTGGTACGGTACACTGAAGGTGCAGTTCTGTCTTTCATGAGAATTGGTTCGACTGTTGGATCGAGGTGAAATAACACTGATCATTTCTTATATGCTCCCAGTTTTTCAGGAAACACTTGAAAGAACTCACTGTCAATGTTTTGTAGTTACTCTTCACTGATGACAGATGCCAAGGAAACCGATTCCCAACAGTATAAATAGGTTAATAGGATAATTTAGACTGGGAACAATAGCCAGAGGTCATCTAGTCTAGCCCCACTCAAAGCAGAGCGATCTCCAAGGTTTACACCACAATTCCCATGATCTTGTCCAATCCAGTTTTGATTGATTCTCTTCCGAAATTGAGACTGATACTTTATTATCCTATTTTAATATCTCCTTCTGATGGCTGACATACCAATAAGAATCAGTCTTTCTGAGAAGAATCCACAGAAAATGTTCACCTCATATTTACCCCAGTGTTCATGTCTCTACCACTGTTGTTGGAGCAGACTTGACAATTTATGAAAATGAGGCAATGGAATGTGTGTCTTCAGAGGTGATCTCAATTAACTTCCATTTCATTCTCATGCACACTTATTACCATTGTAATGAGCATTTCAGAGATCCTCAAGACTCCTTGGATGCGATAACACTTCTTTACTCATTGTCAAAGGAAGCACTGATGCCCACAAATGAGAATCTTTGACATAATATGCTTTGTACTGTCAACCTTTGATGACCAAACTGAAGCACTGCAGTTTTCCTTTTTGCAGAAATAACATTTATCATCTTTCAATCTCTATAGGGACCACTATATGGCCTGACTCGAAGTTTGGACAACTGATCTTGTCTGTTAATGTCGTTGTGGTTGAGTTCCTGACTGTATTGACAACAATCATCTTTCTAATCATGAAAACCAGTATTTAGATTAATTGCTGTAATAAGACTTTTCTTAGTGTGTAGCGATTCTGATTCAGTGTCTAAGGCCTTTTCCTAAACAATTACAAATGATAAATTTGGCTCAAGAAAACGATGGTGCTGAACGCCAAAGACAAGACAATTATGTAACCTGTCATTGAGAAAATCACCAGTTACAATGCTCAATGATGCAGAGCAGCTGAGCAATATAAGCAGCGATGTCCTTATCAGATTGTAAGTTTCACCTGTGAAATTGAAATCTCTAGACAGTGATGGATAGGGCAGACATGAAATGCATCTTCAGCAAGGCTATGACTTCATCATCTGGCCTTTTCTTATAGTACCTGATTTGCCTATCATATTAGCAATTATCTTGCTCACAGAGTAAGCAGAGAACAGCCTGCTCAGGAGTTTTTCCTCATATTTGCTTTAAGATGATGTCTTTCTGAATAAGAATCTCTAATGCAAGTTGGCTAACATCAGGCTATCCCAGGACTGTCATCTTAGATAACAAGCAGGCAGGGACATCAATTTAGATTCTGCAGTGGCAATTCTTTTGCCTCAAGTAGGTAAAGTCACACTCAAGATCATTCTCTACTGGCTCCAGAAGGTCTACTGCTCATTGTCATCAGCAGCATGTAAACCTTGTCACCAGAAATTTGAAGGCATATTTATGAAGCACAGTTTCTGGGGTCTTGAGTGCACTAATAGGCCTTAATGGCCCTGACCAGTCTCATTTGGGGCTCTCACCCCCAACCTGCCACCAATGGGCCCAGGAACCCCATTTCTGCTTAACTGTGAGCATTCAGTCCCAGTCTAAGCTATGTCACGGTAATGCCTGTCCTCTGCTCAGCTACAGTCATGCTTGTGCCTGGACAGAGACTGGGTTGATCTGGACCCTGATCTGCAGACTGACTTCCTGACTTGACCTTGGACTACTTCATCACTATGGACCTATCACTATGGACCTATCACTATGGACCTATCACTACGGACCTATGGACACTGGACTGTGTCTGACCCAGCTTATGATTGCTGGACCTCATCCTGACTCTGAACCTGCAGATTGACTTCCTGGCTTGACCTCAGACCTCCCTCAATACCACAAACTTGCCTGACAGTCTGGGCTTTTGATTGAGCGTGGCTGCCATCTCTGGGACTGCCTCTACTGCTGTGGCACTGCTCCCTGTCGGTGAAGTCATTGCCCCCAGCCTGTGTTCTGGCCACCCTCAACTCCCAGCTCGCCATCTGTTAGGGAGCAACCTTGCTCTCGCTGCTCCCTGACATAGCAAAAGCAGGCTGCTTCACAAAGAAAGGTGAGCCAGGAGACAAGTCTGTCAATGAGGCTGGCAAGGGCGGTATCTTCACTAACAAGGGACACAATCTGATGGTTATCGGAGCAAGAAAGCAGAGCAGGTCTAGAGAAAGCAACCTGAACTGGCCAACAGTAACAAGGATCAGCCAAAAGTCCAGCGATGGCCTGACAATACTGTAGTAACAAGCAGTTCCTAGGTCAAGCCAGGAAATGAAGTCAGCAAGGCAGTGTCCGGCCCAACAAGGTACCTGGCCAGGTTCAGGCTTACCTACCAGGGTATGACAGTGACCAGGGGAAAGGACCTGAGCTTAAACGCAGCTTCCAGGTGAAGGGGGGAGGCTCCAAATGAGGCCTCTCACCTCTCTTCCTTACACAGTTCCTTTCACACAAGTCTGATCCAAGCCGACAGGATGGCACAGAGTTGTCTCAGCCAGCAGAAGGTGGTTGTCATTTTTGTTGTCAGCAAATCAACAGGAACAAGCAACAGGATTTGGAAGAAAAGACACAGGAATCGAAGATGGCATGTTTATACTATCTAGATCTGTGACATGACCTCTTTTGGGAGTACTTAACCATTTTTATTTAAGAAAGCTCATGAAAAGTGGGGTTTCTCTTTGTGACAGTTTTTGAAGTCTCAAAGTTTGGTTTTCTTATCCATTGGAATAAAACAAACAAACGAAAAAAGATAACATTTCAAAATAACCCTTTTGGAATGAAAACCTGATGTTTTTCCATATATTGTCTCTTCATGTCTCTTCTCGGGTACTCTAAAACACCAGATGTGAAAATGACTCACAACAGAACTTCATGTTCTGATGTACATGATGAATGTATTGAACAGGACTGGACCCAGCACAGACCCCTGGGATACACCACTAGTTACTGGCCTCCAGCCAGACTCTGCCCCATTGATCACAACCCTCTGAGCTCTGTTGTTGAGCCAGTTCTCCATCCACCTCACTGTCCTCTTATCTAACCCACGCTTCCTTAGCTTACCTATGAGGATGTTATGGGAGATGGTGTCATAAGTCAAGATAAACACCACCCACTGCTCTCCCTTCATCGACCCAGCCAGTCACCCCATCATAGAAGGCTATCAGGTTGGTCAAGCATGATCTCCCGTTGGTGAATCCATGCTGACTGCTTCTGATAACCTTCTTCTCCTCTACATGCCTGGAGATGACCTCCAGGATGAGCCGCTCCATCACCTTTCCGGGGATGGAGGTGAGGCTGACTGGCCTGTAGTTTCCCGGGTCCTCCTTCTTGCCCTTTTTGAAGATTGGAGTGACATTTGCTTTCCTCCAGTCCTCAGGCACCTCTCCTGTCCTCCATGACCTTTCAAAGATGGTGAAGAGTGGCTTGGCAAGAACTTTAACCTTCTCCTTCAGCAGTCGTGGGTGCATCCTCTGGGGGCCCATGGATTTCCGAGGATCCAGGTTGCCTAGGTGACCTCTGACCCAATCCTCCTCAACCAAGGGGAAGTCCTCCTTTCTCCAGATATTCTCTCTCACCTCTGGGGGCTGGGATGCCTGAGGGCCAGCCTTAGCAGTGAAGACTGAAGCAATGAAGGTATTCAGTAACTCCTCTGCCTTCTCTGCATCCTGCATCACCATGGCCCCCGCCTCGTTCAGCAGCGGGCCCACTGTATCCCCAGTCTTCCTTTTACTGCTGATGTATTTAAAGAAGCCCTTCTAGTTATACTTGCCAGATTGAGTTCCAAGTGGGCCTTGGCCTTCTTCATTGCATCTCTGCATACCCTGACAGCATTTCTATATTCTTCCCAAGAGGCCAGTCCCTTTTTCCACATACTGTGAACCTCCCTCTTCCATTTGAGTTTCACTAGAACCTCTTTTGTCATCCATGCAGGTCTCCTGGCTCCTCTGCCTGACTTCTTCCTCCTAGGGATGCACTGATCTTGAGCTTGGAGGAAATGGTCCTTGAATATTGCCCAGTTCTCTTGGACCCCCCTGCCTTCTAGAGCCACAGCCCATGGGATTCCTCCAAGCATGTCTTTGAAAAGGCCAAAGTTGGCCCTCTTAAAGTCTAAGGTTGTAATCTGACTTGTTACTCTGCCTATACCACACAGGATCCTGAACTCCACCACCAATTAAATGGATAATGATCATAATGTAATGAACGGTTATAGCTGGTCAGAAGGTCAGAGGAAAGGGATGGAAAGCTGCTGGCAGAAAGAAAGGAAGAAGTGCCTAGGGAGAGCATTATTTTCAGACAACTTAGTTCTGAGCCTCTGGTTTGGTTTCACAATTTTCTAAGGGTATTTTCATGTTATGATATAGTTCTGTGTCTTGTCTCCCATTTTATTTTAGTATTAGTCAGGTTTGGGCAAAGGAATAAATAGTGGCATATAAAAAGGACAAGGAAGTGAATTCAGTGGAAGGATTTGAAGGATGTCTATTTCTTTTTCTTCACATATCTTTTATAACTTTCACAGCCTTTCCTGAGATTGTGTATAATTCAGCATACTATTTTCTATAGGAAGAACACTGGTTATTCCAGACCATATTGGATTATCTAATACATCTAATGACAATAAAAAAACCCATGAGCAGTGACCAATTCTAAATATTTTAAAAGAAAGCGCAAAAAATTCCCAGCTGGAGTGATGACTGTGGAATAAAACAGCCTCAGGGGAAGAGATACAGCTGTATGGCAAATCAAGGCCTTGTAAATATTTCTCAAGTACAGCCGAATTTTGAATATGCAATTTGAGGCATCTTGAAAGGAACATATTTTAGGACAGTTACTGAAAACTGGCCCCACTTTGACCAATGATTGTAAAACATCCAAAATAACTAATCAATCCTGAATGACTTGACTTGTACTTTGTACCTGTAATTGTCTGAATATTTGAAATGTGGACATGCTTCTTAGATAATCATCCTCCTCATGCTTCTTAAAACACATTTATAAAATGACATTTAGTAGAGTTGACATTCTAAGATCACAGACAGCCATTAATTACAAATAAATAAAGATACCGTGAATTACTTCACTGATTTGTCACCAAGGCAGTTTTCAGGACAGGATATAATGAGAGATAACTGTTTTAAATTGTGAGTTCTGCAAAAATGAGTTTCTGCAGGAAAATCAGATCAGAAATGCAAGCACTAGAAGTCTGATTAAGTACCTTAATTTACTAGTTGTGTCCTTCAGCAGGATGAAGGCACTTAATATGTCCTCTTACATTCTTGCCTACTTAAATTGCCTTCAGGTTTTTATATTATAGCAAGAAATAACTTCATTTTAGTTCAGGTTAGTGGTTGGTTTGTTTCCTAACTGTTTTTTTTAAATGCTCTTGTAATTTGTTAGATGTCTGTGAGATGACCCACACAAAAGGTGATGGAATTTTTTTTCCCTTTCCTAAACTTTCAAAAAGTATTCAGTAAAACTGAATTTTTGAGAACATCAAAGTATTAACAAAGAAGTAGAGTACCCTATGGATTTTGCTGAAAAGCAGCAGTATAGGTGTGTCCTTTTTTGGCTAAACAAATATTGAGTAGTTTGAGGTTTACATGGAGCCTTCTTTTTCTAGACACTTACATAAGGCAACTGAAAATTTTAGGGGAACAAGTCGCTACTGGCAAGTAAATTGATGGTACTGAAGTCAAAACCATCTTTAGAAGGTGCTTATACTTCTTCTATGACAATACTATTTCAATACTACATGAATCTCCAGAAAGAACTGGTATTAGCCCTGTTTTATAGACAGTTTGGACAATATGACAGCAAAGAGAACTCGAGTCATCTGCAAGAAGCACATTCTAGACAACTCCCTGAGTCTAGTTTCTTACAAGCTAAGTCATTTTACCTTGAATAGTGTTTTATTTATTTCCCTTTGACTGGCTCTTTAGAGATGCATAGCCTTTTGCCTTGCCTGAGATCAGAGATTAAGATTAAAACTGGGATTTCTGAATTTTGAGCTTAAGTGACATCATACAAACCTTTGGAATTGAATTCATCGTTTCCCAGCATAAATTCCTAAGTACAGGGTGAGTTTTACTCTTATGGAACCTTGGATGAAAACATTTGCTGATCAGTATTGTTTGGGTAATGTAATTTCAAACTCAAAATGTGAGAACAGTAAGCCATGTTACTTAAGTCTTGTACTCATTAATTTCCTTCTCATGTTAATTCTGGTGGTGGAAACAAACTTCACTCTTAGCTTTAGAAGCAGCTGCTGTTCAATAGTGGATACACCTGATTTTTTTTTCAGAGGCATATTTAATAAAACTGCTTTACAGATTTTCAGAAGGCAAGAAGCTATTATTTGGCACAAAATTATTTGTATCTATCTCCCTTACTATTAACTAAAGGAATCTATGAAAACACATTTAAGCAAAGTTTATGTTGTTTTATCTCTGGAGCAGTATGTGCATTGTATGTCATTCTCTCAATGGGAAGCTGAACTGTGTCTTCATTTCCTTCTGGGACTGAAACAGAAGTGAGTATTTCTTTCTACGATAAGACTCTAGAGCTGGCTGTGCAATGATAAACCTCTGTCCTAAGGGAGAGTAGTTCAATGAGTTGATTGGAAATTCAGACAAACAGAGTGTCGTGGTTCAGCCCCAGCCAGCACCAAGCCCCACGCAGCCGCTCACTCACTCCCCCCCGGTGGGACGGGGGAGAGAATCGGAAGAGTAAAAGTGAGGAAACTCATGGGCTGAGATAAAGACAGTTTAATAGGGAAAGAAAGAGCCGCGCACGCAAGCCAAGCAAACCAAGGCATCCATTCCCTGCTCCCCACGGGCAGGCGGGTGCTCAGCCATCTCCAGGAGAGCAGGGCTCCATCACGCGTAACGGTGACTGGGGAAGGCAAACGCCATCACTCCCCATGTCCCCCCTTCCTCCTCCTTCCCCCAGCTCTACACACCGAGCATGGCACCATACGGTGTGGGACATCCCTGGGGTCAGTTGGGGTCACTGTCCCGGCCGTGTCCCCTCCCAGCTTCCCGTGCCCCCGGCACAGCACGGGGAGCTGAAACAGCCCTTGGCTGGTGTAAGCGCTGCTGAGCAACAACTAAACATCTCCGCGTTATCACCACTGCTTCAGCACAGATCCAAACCACAGCCCCACACCAGCTGCTGCGAAGGACATGAGCTCCATCCCAGCCGAAACCAGGACACCTTGTGGGACAGATGCCCAAGCCCTTTAATCATCTTTGCAGCCTTTCACTAGGCTCACTCATATCATATCTTATGCATATCTTTCTTACACTGGGGAGTTGTTTTGTTTGTCCCTTATGAACCCAGCAAGAAAGGCACTGACACTCTTTAAGACATCTTTTAAAATGCTATTTATATAAAGCTAACGCTATAAGGAGAGACTAGTGCAGATAATCCTATGTCCCTTCAGATGCTGGAACCCCAAGTGGTGTAGCATCAAATGGGCCTCTGATCCATGCACAGCACACTTGCAGACCCCCGTCCACAGAAGAGATTCTCCACCCTCGGTCATTTGAGCTATTATAGATTTTTTTCTTACAAGGAAACAACTCTATTCATCATTTCCAGTGTCAAACAGAAAGGATGTTCACATGACAGCTTCTTGCTGCTCTCCTAGATAAAGGGAAGTACACACAGGTGGCATAATTGCTGGTACCAAGCCGGAGCTGCCTGCAAGATCCTCTATTACAATGAGCCGGCTCAGTTTGTCCTGCAGCCATGGGTTTTGTGCAGTACAACGCAGGTCTGAAGGCCACATCAGACATGCAGCCCAGTACAGCCCAGGACAGGCCTAGGTGTACTCAGGTTAACTGTTATGTGGTTCACTAACGCACTGATATACAATGATCATTCAGTCAAGTTCATTACAGACATCCAGAACTGGACCCAGCACTCCAGATGTGGCCTCTCCAATGCTGAGCAGAACAAAGGGATCACCTCCCTCCACCTGCTGGCATTTCTCCTCATACAGCCCAGGGTGCTGTTGGTCTTCTTTGCCACAAGGATGCATTCCTGGCTCATGTTCTATTTGTTGTACATCAGAATCTGCAGGTCCTTCTCTGCCAAGCTGCTTGCCAGCTGGTCAGACCCCAACATGTACTGGTGCATTAGGTTTTTCCTCCTCCCCAGATGCAGGACTCTGCATTTCTCTGTTAAGCTTAAGGAGGTTCCCATCAGCCCGATTCTCCAGCTTTCTGAATGGCAGCACAACACTGTGGTGTATCAGCCACTCCTCCCAGTTTTGTATCATCAGCAAACTTGCTGGGTGTGCACTTTGTGCCATCTTCCCGGTCGTTAGTGACTATGTTACACTGGCCCCAATATTGACCCCAGGATACTCCACTGGCCCCCAGCTGTACTCTGAGCTACTGATTCTTTCAGACTGGCAGTTAAATCACATGTTGTTTGGGACATGATGAGTCTTGCTTGCCAACTTTTCTTCTGAGTTTGCTCAGGCTTCAGATGACTACAGAGGCCCTACAGGATCCTCAATCTGTACAGAATCAAACCTTGCCATGTGAAGTCATCTTGGGCTACTGCACTTCTTAAAGTTTTAATTCTACTTCATTCTTTAGCTTTTGCTCTGTGTCTATGTTCTCCAACAGAAATAAATATGTGCAGTGACTACTGATCTTAACCTGATTTTTAACTGAAACAATTCAGTCTACATCATCCATTCTCACAGCAACTTTAAAGGTGAAGCTCAGCAAACAGCTCAAACAGCTGGACAGCATGGTGCCCAAATTAATAAGCTCTGCAGGTCTTCCAAAAGCCAGTGTTTTACTTGGCTTCAGAGGGAAAACTTGTTATCCCAGGGTCAGTTAAAAATTCCAGGTTAGATTTTGAATTTATAACAAGCCTTGCTACCAACTTAGTTGAGTCAAAATATGGATTTTTTAATGAAATGTCACAAAATTCTGGAAGTGACGATTCATCATCTAATTTATTCTCTGTTGCTTTTTGCAACAGTTAAAGTTTTTTTCTGTTTAAATACACTGTGTGAACTGAAAGGTCTAATAAGACATTTCAAAAGTTAGTAGTCAATATTACAATCATTAAATTAATTGTGGTTTTAAATGAAAAATACAGAGAGGGGACATGAGAGCAGAAAGTTATCTCCTTCATTGATTTTTGCTTCCTGTCACTTTCATAAAATACTCACTGGTGTTGACTAGATTTATCAGAATTGCCTTCTGAGCAAAAGCAAACAAAAAATTATTATTATTATAGTTCTTTATTTCTAGAAATATAAGGTGAAGCCTTTTTTGGTTCTAGTAGGACAAAGGTTTGACTGAAGCTTCTTGTTAAGTTAAAAAGTGAAGTTAAAAACTATATTAATTCAGATTTCAGTAAGTGCTTTATGATTTCCAGTTTATGCTTGCAAATATCCTGATACAATCACACTGCTAATTTTATCTCAAACAGTCATGTTAGGGACTCTTGCATGGTGAGCTAAAAAGCTTCATCTGTATGTTTTAATAAAAGTCTCACAGTTAAATTCAGTGAAGTTACTTTACACATTGAAATTCAAAGCACCTTGTCCCTTATTTTCAAATGCAATGAGGATATCCATACCTACCATGGTTTGGGATTAAAAAAATGTGCAAGCTACTTGACTTCTGAAACAAAAGCTGAAAAGGATTTCTGCCTCCTATTAATGTGTTAAGGCGACAGGTTTTCACTTGTGATTCAGCAACGTGGTATTTCCACAAATAATTGGGCAGGTTGTGGTGCCTTATAGGTACTGAGTGGAATATCAGTATCACACACCAGTTACAAAGGTTGGATAGAGATGACGTAGTTCCTGTTTGCTTTCACCTTCATCCTGCCCTACTTGTACGTCTTGACAGAGGTCTGGAGTACAGAAGCATGCAAGGAACTTTTTCTCCCCCTTTTCACAAATAGACTCTCAATATGTGGATCCCTCCCTTACTGTGAATCATCAGAGATGTTTCTCCCCTCCTTCAGAGCAATAAGACAGTAGGACCAATATTCCAAGCTCTTTTAGTGAGGTTTTGACCTAGTGTAGTGCACCAAGGGGATCCAGATACACTGGTCCAATCCATGCAACAGGCTGGGCAGTTCGGAATCAAAAAGCTCAGTGACACATGCTATTTGTGAGGTGACTGGTTGCCTAAGAAGGACAACAGGGAAGTACTTGTAAATTGTGATGTAGCCTTGAATAAGCTGCTTCTTGTTTAAAGTGTTTGGTTACAAACATATTTTGCAGCCAAAGAGCTATGTGAGTGTTTTACTTTGCAATATTCTGGTTCCCTTGTTGGGATAAACTACTCAGCTGAACCAGCTTATTGCCTCATAAAACAGCAGCAATACTTTTATCGCTTAACTGCACCTGAATTCAGGCAGAACTACTTTGTTCAAAGAGTAGTAAACACTTGGAGTAAGTTGTCAAGTAAGGTCATTGAAGCAAATAACATAAATGAGTGCTAGAGACATAGGACACTTTCATGAAGGAGATTGAAGGATACAGTGACAAGAAGGGATACAAGTAGGATGAACTGAGCTCAGGAAGGACATATTTCAATGTTATTATTAAAAATTATCCTTTTACAGAAAGCCAGTACAAGGCTTCTATGGCTCTCATTCCTTATATGCCCCTAAGAGCCTTAAGCAGGACATAAGAGGTACAGAGCAGCAAATATTAGCCTGGATAAAGAGGACTTTGATCAATCAGATAACATCAGAAGCACTGTATTCATCTCTCTGTCCCTTTAGAAGGAGTAGGCCTTTGAAATATCGGTCTATTTTTATGCATTTTCTTAACACAGTCTTTTTTTTCCCTCTTCCTTTTCGCTGGTTCCCAGCTGAAGTTAGAAAGCCACACAGTGGCCTCCCCGCAGCCACAGTTAACATGCAGGACTATTTCTGTCACACAGGGACTACATGTGTTTTTCAGATTTTTATCATATGCAAGACTCTCAGAAATTAAGCTCACAACTAGCTGGGCACTAGTCACTTAGCCACTGGCGATTGCTGAACAAGGTATTAAACACTCAGGCAATGGCAAACCCTGAGGAATTCTGAAACCTACACTGTTAGTCAACAGAAACGCCATGGCCTTTTACTAGTAATAGCAAAACTTATATTTACGAGGCTGCAAATAACACTATTCCATAGACAAAACATTCATTTTAATGCTTCTTAATGCCACGTCTTAGAACTTGTTCTCACCTGAGCAGCCCCCTTACTCTCCCTTTCCCTAAACTCCCCACTAGCTTCCCTTCACATGCCACAGCTTTTTTCTGCCACCCTTTCTACCCTCAAACACCTCTGCTGATCCTACCTGTTACCAAAGCTGCCCAACTGCAATCTCCGCTGCCTCACCTAGGCAATTCTGGAACATCTCTAAATAGAGGTACTTTACAGATTCCTGCCTCCAAGTTAATCTCTGTCCCATCACAGTTCCTCAAAAAAAATCATGTATGGCAGGATTCCCTTCAGCCTAGGCCCTGGGCTGGCTCAAAGTCTCTTACCAGTTCTTTCTCACTGACTGGTTACTCCCGGACAAACCTTTTCAGTGTCCATAATAGTCATGGCGCAGGATCCCATCAACTTCAGCCTTGTTCTGCACCAAGACTCTGCACCTTGTTCTGCAGAGACAGTGAGAGAGAGAGAGACGATGCAGCATTCTTTCTGGATCTCAGTAAGAAAGGCCTCAAAACAAATGATGTAATAAAATACCTGGTTTAGTAAGATGGAAGAAAAAGAGGAATGTTGATAGCAAGTAAATTTTACATCCTTTCAGATGCTGGGAACCCTGCTTTCTCACGTAGCATGGGACTGATCCTGGATGGATTTTCCCCCTGCGCACACTCTGCACAGATCCCATTCATGCAGAGGTTCCTCATCTGTCCCATGCCATGGTGTCTTTCATTTTGTGTAGAACCAAAACCACATACATCCCTGACAGGCTGGAATGCTATGTGTGTCCTAACACCCACCAGCAGACAGCACAGGCTGGCACAGGGCACTCTAGCAGATTCCCTTGCAGCAGCCACTCATGCCAACATATGGGCTGCTCAGACCTGGAGTACAAGGCCCAATAGAGCAGACATGGCTTGCTCAAGATAATTAACTCCTCAAATACAAAGTCTTCTGGAAGGTGCCCAATAGAGTAACACATTGGATAGATGGGTGTAAATCATTGTACTTACTATTTAACTAATGCTCACAAACCCAAATGACCCTTTAAAGCAGACTTATCATTTCCCTCCTGAAAATACCTATGTCCTGGTTTCATTAGGGATAAAGTTGATTTTCTTCCTAGTACGGGGCTCTGTTTTGGATTTGTGCTAAAAACAGTGTTGCTAATGCCTGCCGATGGGAAGTAGCGAATGAATTCTTTGTCTTGCTTTGCTTGTGCGTGGCTTTTGCTTTATCTATTTAACTGTCTTTGTCTCAACCGACAAGTTTTCTCACTTTTACTCTTCCAATTGTCTCCCCCATCCCATTGTGGGGGGNCTGTCTTTGTCTCAACCGACAAGTTTTCTCACTTTTACTCTTCCAATTGTCTCCCCCATCCCATTGTGGGGGGAGTGAGCGAGCGGCTGCGTGGGGCTTGGCTGCTGGCTGGGGTTAAACCACGACACAAGGAGAGGCTAAGACACCAGGGACTGTTTAGCCTTGAAGGTCTTACCAAGGTGTATGAATACACTATGGGAGGGAGTAAAGAGGGAACCAGCATCTTCTCAGTTTTGCCTAGTCAGAGGACAAGAGGCAATGGGCATGAACTGAAATACAGGAGTTTGCATTTAAACGTAAGGAGAATCTTATTTTGAGGGTGGTTGAGCACTGGAACAGGCTGCCCAGATGTGGTGGAGTCTCTGTCCTTGGAGGCAGTCAAAACCTCATTAAATCTGATCCTGGGCAATCTGCTGTAGCTGACCCTGTTTTGAGCAGGGGGTTGGGCTACACAATCTCCATAAGTTCCTTCCCACCACCGATTCTGTGAAGCAAAGATTTCGAGGTCATGTTCATTTTTCAAGTGTCTCTAAAGCATACAGTTCATCTGTATCTGTCTTTATAATGGTAAATATCTGTTTTATATGTTGATGTGAGCACCTCCTTTTTATTTGTGAGTCAACTATATTGATGCTTTCTGCTTTCCACATTTTAATTTCACTACCCCATTTTTAGAGATATGTCAATAAGTAAGAAATACCTTTTAGCACTTGATCTGCAGCTCCATTAATATCAGGTTTATTTACTTACCTCTTTTAACATCACAAATACTCAGTAAAGGTACATGCAGTGCCACTAAGTGATAAGAAATTTATAATATTTACTTTTGTGCAAAGACAATGTCTTCTATGAAGTGCTTACTGAAGCCTGCTACTGCTTTCCAGCTATTGTTCTTTTTTTCTGAGAAGAAAGATTTTTACCTAACATTAGAATTTTTGGGAACTCTGTATGCTCAAAGCAATACTCTTTCATTAAAACATGGACTTAGAAACATTCATGGGGGATGTTACAACTAACACCTAAAAGGACAGAAAAATGGAAAATAAGAAATACAGTTTTTTGATAGAAATTCTTGTAAAGAAGCAAATCCATATGAAAACAATGACCATAGTAGAAAGGAATCTGTTATGGTTAAGGAGCTTGAAATGGGTTATATGCTAAAGCTAGTGAAGGAAGTTCTGAGACAAATATTCAGAAATTCCAGCTGAAGGAGGAGGGAGGTGCCTCTTATGATATTTTAGAGCACAGCTGACAAATGCACTTCTGCCATGTGATTGATTATTGCTTGGAACTCAGAAGGGAAAGACAAATGAGTGAAAGAGTGAGCTAACAGATTTATGAAGAGACCTTGAAAAATTGGTTTTTGGGCTTTTTTAAAAAGGTTGCTTGCCATTTATCTAACTAATATGAATACTAAGAATAATTTCCAAGGAGAAAATGTTTTTTGTACAAGAATTTACAATTATAAAATATTTGATTATACCCAGTTATGCAAAGGAAAATATACATTAAAGTAACAGGTAAATTTTAACATTAGTTATCACTTAGCTGCAATTCAGCCTTCATAAGGCAAAACAGTTGATTCATGAAGGACTAACACTAGCAGTTCACAGACAAGATAATATAGTACTGCTTTACCTCTGATTTATTTCCAGCATCACTGATTAGTGTGTATGTGTGCTTTTATGTTGGAATACTTAATTTATCTAAGGTTAATGCAGAATCAGTCAATCCTACCTGTAAGCAATTTCATTACTATTTTTATCCTAATACAAAATTTAGCAAGCTCAGAAATAAGTATAAAGATATGCTTAATATACTGCTTTTCCTTCCATTTCTTCACTTCTGTGGTTTCTTAGAGCATTTCCACTGTCTTTCCTGTAGCTGCCTGTCCTCCCAGTAAACTATCAGATGTATCAGTAGGTGCAAAGTTAAAGCTACCCATCATTTCCTTGCCTGAATTGTTTCTTCATCGATATCACTTCACTGAATGGAAAGGAACTGCTGTGAAAGTAGCCCCTGGGGAGAAGAACCTACCTTACAAGGGCCTCACATGACACACCTTGGGAATTTTCCCCAGTTGGGTAGCCAGCACAGACCTCCTGGAGACAATGCACTTGCAGGCAGAATCTGCAAAGGAGAAGATACTTTCTGCTTAAAATTAACCTGGGTGGGTGTGGTGCATGGCTGTGTGTCTGAGAGTACTCCAATTAGTTCACAAGTTGAATTCTCTGACTTTTTCAAAGACAGAAAATGAAGTGTTTGGAACTGTCCAAACACTCAATAAAGTGACAACAAACAAACTGACTAAGGGGTCTTAGTCAGAACCCTAAGACTGTCCCAATTTATTGAAACTGCTGGTTCATATATTTTAAAGTTAATCTCAATGTAATAATTTTTAGCATCATACCAAACCAGTGACAGTTTGTTACTCGAGCTCATTACTTGCAAACAGTAGTTCTAGTTCCTAGATAAGCGCAGCTGTGTTGCAGTGGAGGATGGAATTATATGACTGCATGCTAAAGTAGGACAACCCTATCAGCATGGAACAAGAGGTATCTTTAATGTAGTAATGCAGTAATGGCTCTCTGTTTCACTTGATAAGCATGACTAGTAATCAAATGTTCAGCCCCAATAGGCTATTTGAACTCTGGGTTGACAAAACATGCTTACTTTAGCATGGCAGTGTATTTCTGTGGGTATTTCTGTGTGGTTTCCTTTGAGGATGCTACACTGCTCCAAACATTAATAGAAGATGCCATGGGAACAGGCCTCTAATTTTAAGTAAATAGAAAATGATTGGAGTGCCTAGTAGGTGGGCACCTCCTGGAAATTATTTTGTCATCTGGCTCCATATGATTCAATTCCAAACAAGTTGTCTTTCCCTGATGGCGTTCTTGGCGCTGTAATAAAGATTGTAAAAAAGTCATTCCACTGGGCTCAGGTGAATAGCCTCTTTTATTTTGTAATGTCCTTAAATATTTAAGAGATATTTTTGCATAGTTTAAAACTTCTTAGGAAATTTTTATGCCATAGTGGTGTTTAGAAAGTATAAAGGATGTAGATTCCATTTTTAGTGGGCAGGCATGTATTCAGTGGTGCAGAATTTCACCCTACTCTGTTTCTTCCTTATCTTTTCTGTTATTGGAATATCAATTGAGTTCAAGAACGTGGTTGACAGCTGAATTGAAATATACCATATGCATTAGAAAGAATACGCCAATATCTACATAGGTGTATTAATCAATGTGCAGTAGGACTTCATATGAGTTTAGTGATATTTGAAGGCTTCTTGTTTATGGAAATAACAGTCCTTCAATATGAACAGCAAAGATAAAGTATTGGGAACCTAAGTTACTTCTAAGGTGTTTAAAGATTTTAAAATCTTGTTAGTATTAGATTTGCCTTGATGTCCTAAGGAAATTAAGCTTATGCAAACATATGATTATATTTGCATGTTTTGACAGTTTTAAATATTTATCTCAATTATTATCTTTTCTGCTAGTCTTGTGAAAAGGAGAAAATCTGTTAAAGATTCCACTGAGAGAGTGGTTTGCACTCACCTCTTGTTAGACGTGCGGAAGTCCACTTCTTGGATGAGGAATCCTTCTTTGTTGGTTTCTGTAGTTCAGGTTTTTCATATGTAATTTGACTAAAAAGTCATTAAATCAAAACATACAAATACATTAAAAGTTTTCCATGCTCAGGGAACTAATTCCTAATTTTCTTGTAACTACGTGAGAGATCGGCAGCCCAAGGAAGAAAAGACTCCTTAGGAGGAGCAAATTATAGTGAGGTTGAGACTTCTAAGCAAAAGGAATTCAGCACATACCAAAAGAAGCAAACAGAAAGAACAATGGGAGGTAATCCAGTATAAGAGAAGACAGGAAAACTGAGCTATAACAGAAACAGTGTTTTAATGTGATGTTTCAAAACTAAGGAGAATTGCATCAGCAGTATAAAAATGTAAGTGATGACTAGGAAAAGTGAAGACTGTCACTGGTAATGACTAAAAGTGGAACTCTGCCTCAGCGTGCTCAGAGAAAGCACATTGCATGCAGAGTTCTCACGAGACCCTAGAAAGCTAAATCTGTCTCCTGAATGCATGGGCACACAGAGTTCAAACTATCTAGTAGCAAAATAATTTCTGATGTGAACATCTTTAAGTATCTGCGTTATTGGCAGGACGTTGGCGTTCTTGAGGAGCATAGTGTTTTGTTACGTTAAACACCGGAGTCTGACAGCACTACACTTTCTACTGTGGCTCATGGATATTCCCTTTTCACATCCCAGTCAAAAGCCCCTACGTGTAAACAAGAGTTGCTGGAAAGCCTAGTGACTCGGACAAGGGACAACTGCTCTGAGACTTTTCCCTTGTTTGCTCGTAAATAAGTAGGGGATTTAGTGATTGTGGAGGGTGTTGAGGTGATCTGGCAAGTTACATGAAGGATGTGACAAGTTATGTGGAAATAATCTAGTTCTTGGGCAGTTAAAAGGTAGCGTGATCCGAATTATTAGGCAAACATCATCGTTGCTATTATTTCCATTTTTAAAATGCTGTTATGGACAATTTCTGGTTTAGTTCCTCCATTTCCATTCCGGCTGCCTAAAACATGAAACAGAAATATCTACTTTTCTACTTCAACATTTTCAAACTAAAAATCCAAGTATTTCTTTCTCAGCAGCATTTTGGGTATTAATGAAAAATAAAGAATTAAAGGATTTAAACCAAAAGGCTAAGGAAAATAAATAGAAAACCCACTGTGAAACACATGAGTTTTTTATTTGCTGAAACATGCTGAAAATGATGAGAAATTCTGTGCAAGGTAGATGTGGGGTTTGTTTGGGGTTTTTGGTTTTTAGCCCTGGATATGTAAAAATCAATCAATCAGTCAATCAATCAATCTTTGCCTTCTTGTATTCAAGGTAATAGTGTTACTTTCAGTACATTTTTGTGCTAGAATCTTGATGAATGCATGTGCATAAATGATTTGATATTGATTTTGAATTCTGTGCTTAGCAGAAGCTGGTTTTAAGTGCCTTTGTTACAATTACCATTACCTTTCTTTCTGCAGGACACTAAAAACAAAATCAGGCTTTAGTCTTTCTTATTTGCTTTAGACTTCAAAACAGCATTGATGATTGCCCACCTATTAATTTTACAATATGTATTTCTTTTTCATTGCTTTTATATAGCTTACCATATGCTTGTGATCCTTTCTGAAGTGTTATTATTGGCAGTCTGACTTCTCTGCGTGAAAGCTGATAGCTAGTGGTAGGAGAATAACTAGTATCTCGTTCCTAGTTTTTTTTTCACCCAGTAATCTCAATTTGTGAAAATCGCTAAATGTTGCAGTCCACTGCTTCAGCATGAAGCACCAAAGGATTATATGATGTGATCTTGCCACATGACTGGTTTCAAAATAGGTGGCAGGACTTTGGACCCTCTACCTTGGAGTTGTAATGCCTACTAAATTTGTGGTATTGTCTGCCGTTCGTGTATTTGCATTACATTTGCAAAGCTCTCTATCTGTGTATGTATGACTTTTTCCTAAGCTGATTTACCCTCTTATTTTGATTCCTTTTCTGCTTTGACAGGTCTGTTTCTTTGGGCCTCATTACAGTATGGGTTAGTTTAAATTGTGTTGGCTGCCTGAACCCCCTGCGATAGAGAAGTCGGACACAGGAATTTCTGTGTTGGCTTCTGTTGGTTCCTATGTTAGGCTTCAAAAAGGCTTTGTGTTCCTGCTGCACAATCATTTCTTACTGATTTTATTTTTTCACACAATTTTTTGTGCGTGCAGCTTTGTGTGTACAGGAGGATATACCAGCTTCCCTCTTATATTTTTATTAGATAGCTACTGTCACTGAATTAATTCTCCATGGTACTCCTAGTTACATCGCATTTAGTAGAGAAAGAGCCAGATTCCCAATTTGTACAAACTGGTGCAGCTCAAAGTCCAGGAGCCCTGGTTCAGCTGACAGCAGTCTCAGACCTAGGTAAGTGCCTGCAAGCAGCACTTCTCAGAGGGCTGGCCTTTTTCCTTGGAGCATCTACCCACAAGGAAGTGGAACCAGGTCAGCTGAGTTAGTAACACTTGCTGGCAGCAAGGTAACCGATGTGACGCTCAGTGCTGGCCAGCACATACAAAAAGTTGGCTGATTGAATACCTTCCAGGGTGCTGAAGGATAAAACAGTACAGTGGATGTGTTTTGACTACGTTGCGCATGGTAGTTGAAAGACCAGCCAGAAAAAAAATCCCCAGGATCAGGTATCATGTTCTTGAGGAAGGAGAATAGGCAACCTATTTCCTAAAGAAATGAACCCTTTAATATCTCTATTTCTAAATATGAAGAAGAGCATTCATGTTAATAGGTCAGATTTAATCACATTAAGTTTCTTATTTAATTCGTATACATAATTTTATAACATTTTTTATCAAGTAAATAGGAGACCTAATTTTCAGGGACACTAGCCCTCATTACATCTACAGAGACAGAGAAAGGGGGTACATGGTACTTTTTAAAAATTGGAATGTTTATAGATATTCAGACATGTCACAGACTTTCAGACATGTAGAAGTCAAATTTAGCAATTCCACTTGGATTTTAATTCTAAGCTAAACTTCATACCTGACCGACTTTCAGCATTACCAGTAGTTAGTTTGGGCTTTTTAAATGGAAGAAAGAGCAGATGAGATTCTTGCCCTCTATAGTCCCCATCGTGAATGGTACCAGAGTTGTATGTAAGCAGACACTGCATTTAAGTTTTAGAGGGTCAGATTTACAGCCAGGAATCAGAAAAAAAAATACTTTTTGCCACTCTTTCTATGTAATGTGTATGTGTTTATAAAACATAAGGCTATTGTATGAGTTTTGCTCTAGTGAAATAACAGTTTAACATAAAAATCAACAGATTTATATTAATAAATAAAAGCAACCCTGCTTATGATTATAGCCATTTTAAGGAAAAAGAAGTATGACTTGTATGATACAAAAATGTTTGCTTTTAATACTCTTTGAAAGTCATGCATGCCTTAATTTTCAAATAGGTTCCAAATGTTTTGAAAGGAAATAGGTATCAGACTTTGGTCAGTTGCCTAAAACTAATGCTTGGCCAGTTTCCTAAGAGTAATGCTGCCTTTTATAGCATAGAAATATATGTAAACTTTACATGCCTTTGAACTGCAGAATTGCAGTCTTCATGTCAGTTTTAATAGCAGCTTTGAAATCCCTGTCTGGTTGGTTTGTTGTTTTTTTTAATTTTAAAACTTGCCTCACTGCTGAATAGTAGGTATCACAGGCAGTCACACTAGCTGCAAAATTCCTCACTGCAGATAGAAACACATGAGACAATTGGAGAAAAACTTTTAAACATTGATTTTGAAAAGCATCTAGCTTGATTTTAAGTTTTCCCTCATGCTGTCAATAGATTTACTATTGATGTCAAGGAAAAGAACATGGGATTTTTTAAGGGGAAAAAAAAATCCTACCTACAAGCTCTAAATTGAATCACTACATTGCGATAGGCAGTATATATCATCTTTGGATGCCTCTACAAGTTTAGTGCCAGATATAGGGTCAAGAGACACGTCCCTTCAAGCACTAAAGAAAGGCCTATATATTAACATATGCCTGGAAGTAATTTATTAGGAATGAAGAGAACATGAATATCACAGAATCACAGA
>VZTV01037881.1:0-11739 GCA_013400875.1 Anhinga rufa
AAAAAAAAAAAAAAGGAAAACCCCTCTCCTGAAGACCAGGAACAATTACTGAACCTCACCAAGCGAGACTTCCTCAAGGCATGCTCGTGCTGCTCTCTGCAGAGGGAAGTAAAAATTGTTGTCGAGCTGGGAAAAAGCACTCCGGCTAAAGCCAGGGAAGGTGAGAACACTGGCAGAAGTGAAATTACTCGGATGGTAACAGCTCAGGGACTCAAGACAAAAGGCATGGGCAAGAACGGGCACAAAATACTAAGGGGAAAGTGGATAGTTGGAAGACGGCAGCTGGGAAAGCCCTCTCCCGTGCTCCTGTGCAGGCACAGCCAGGTCTGAGCAGGGGAGGAGGACACCCCCACCCTGAGGAGGGACCCCTCGCCCCCATGAGCTCCCGGCTGCCCTCCCTGGGGACCCACGCAAGCGTACAGCAGTGCCCTTCAGTGTCTGCCTTCGCTGGCACGCTGTGCACCCTACGGCGTAGGCAGGCTGGCGATGGCAGCCCAGGGGACATGCCAACCCACCCACAGCCTTTTGGCTTATCCTCCCCCTTCCCCTTTCACTGGATCCCTTGATTTCCTTCACCCTGGATTTCTTGATCTCTCCCAGCTCTTCTCCCGACCCCTCACATCCCCTCACCAGTGAATGTCCCGAAGGCGCCATCCCTGCTCCGTTCACTCCCGGCCCTTATCCCACCCACACGGTTCTCCTTTGCCTGCGCTGGAGATGGGGAGATGGCTGGGCACGGTCCTCTCCCAGATACCTGCCTCCATCTCTCCTGGGGGATGCAGACGAGCTGTGCTCCCTGTCCAGCGCTCGGAGGACCATGCCGCAGCGCTTTCTGGTACCGAGGAGACCTTGCTGCAAGAGTGGGCTGCGGCAGGGAGCCTGCCTGCACCATGGGTGCCTCGGGGTGGGAGGCGTCCCTGTGAAGGGAGTGCTTATGGTGCAAACCTAGGCAAAAACCAGAAGCATTCCTCCGTCTGGGATGGGCAAGGGAGGTAACGTATTACTGGTGGGACCAGGAAAAAAGGGAGCTTTGAAGAGAGCACGGCGGAGTTTGTTCTTCATCCTGCACAATCAACTTGGTGAACAAAGCTTTTCCGTCAGCATAAATCCCCCAAGCCCCAGCAGCTTCTAAGACAAGCCCTGTCCCCCACAGACCACTTTGTCCCCACTAATGACAGACATGCCACTCCCCCATCCCATTACTGCTGGGAAATTCCCTTCTGCTTCCAGTAAGGGACTTTTGCTGGCAAACCTCACACCCTTCTTCTTCAGCCTGGACATTTGCTTTCACATTCTGTGTTTTTTTTTCCTACTAATCCTATCAATCGCCCTCCTGCTGGGAAATCCATTTCTGCTTTCAGCATGTTGCTTCACTAACAAAGCTGGCCGTTCTCTCCCTCCCTTACTCTCTCGTTCCCCTCAAATTCCCACACTGCTAGAAACACACTTCTGCTTTTGGGATACTGCTTGCAGTTCCCAGCACTGCTCAACACTGCTGCTGTGATTCAGTGGATGCTCAGCTGTAGGGCTGTGAGGTTTCCTGAGGTCCGCAGCGACGGCTGCCGGCACACGGCAGCATATCGAGAGGCTCGGAAATGGCACAGTGGGTCGGGGCTGCAGAAGACGTAACCGGATTAACATGGCTTTCCTAAAAGGTGCAGTGCTACAGAAGGCTGGGGCTGTGCGAAGAAAAATAACAGGTATTTATTGACAACTGGTGTGGAAAAAGGGTACTGGGGTGCTCCAGCAGCCCGAGGGCTGAGCTTTAGGGCGCTTGGGCGTTGCATGGTCTCCCCAAGAAGCTGAGCAAGGCACCTTCCATGGGCCTGTGAGACATATGAGGAGCAGCCTGGGCTTTCAATGGGATCATCAAGGTCTGAGCCTAGCTGAAGATGTCCCTGCTCGGTGCAGGGGGGATGGACTAGGCGACTTTTAATGATCCCTTCCAACCCAAACCCTTCTGTGATCCTGTGGTCACCGTGCCAGGCTGGAGCCAGGCGAGGCGTCAGGCAGGCGATGCAGATCAGCAGTCCAGCCGCCCCCAGGGAGCAAAGGCCTTAGTGGTCTCACCCACATCCACTACACAAACCACCCGCCACAAGCGGCGTGTGAGGCTGGCCTCCAGCACCTTGCTGACGCCCTGGACCATGAAGGACCAGCAAAGGCGCAAGGCTGCCTCCCCTCCCGCCATGCCAGGCCTCCCTCCTGGGCTGTCTGCCTCGGAATCTAGACGTGTCCGCGTGCTGCCACCCCTAACTCAGGATGGGGACACGAGTCAAGCAAGAAATAAGGTCCCCTCTGCCACCCCTTAAAAGGCTAAACTGGAGCAGACAGGGTCAGACACAAGCCGGGAAAGAGGCTTGGCTCTGAGAGTGAGGACTTTACAGGAGGTACAGGCAGCGGCAGTGCTTTGCCATCACCTGCATGGGACAGACAGAGGGACACTTTCCACTGGGGCCAGCTGGCAGTCCTGATGTCTCGAAAGCAGAATTACAGGTCTGGATTTCCCCTGTGCTGAGTCCAGCCACATCTGGATGTGCAGCCAGCCCAGAAAAATCCCCTGAAACCTAGATGTTGGAGCTGGTGGGTTCCCAGCGTTTCCCTTGTGCTTCTCTTCATGGAGCCTGTTGGACTTTGGTATCACCAAGTCTTGGGGGGGGGAAAAAAAGGCTTGTTCATTACGCAGAGGTATAACAGACACTGAAAGTTAAACTGCCTGCCCTGTGTGGCAGCATTTCTGAGGAAGTCACTTCCCAAAACTCAAGCACAAATCGTTGATCCCTAAGACAGATTCAATTATTTAACTAAGCTTCGACAGAAACGGCTGCTGGGTTTTGTAAGTGCTGCAGCTGCATCTGCTCTACGGCCAGCTGCAAGGACGCAATATGAAACGCTTTCTGTTTAAAGTGAAAGGGGAAAGCGAGTGTCCAAATTCAGACAAACTTGCAGCTCTGTGCTCTTACTCCTCTGCAAATCTGTGCTGCCTTGGGCAGCATCATAGGAAGAACTTTGAAGGAGCTTGGGATCAGACGCCTAGACGCATGAGGGTGCCCCTCTCCACCAGCCCTTCTTTAGCCAGCAGAGTCACAACCCAAGCCTTAACATCAGGCTTTTTGCGAGCATCTGCATGTTACAACAGCAAAGGGGTTTGGAGGCCGGGAGGAGCTGGCAGCAGGCAAAGCTCAGCACCCACCCGGTCCCCACGATAGGGAGCAGGCTGCACGCCTTGGCGCGGCAGCATGGATCGCTGCAGTGGCTCCAGCGACGGGAGGAGCGGAATAACCAAAACAAGGTGCATTTTTAAAAATGAGCAGGGGTACGGCTGCTCCCTGGGATCTGGCATAGAGAGCAGTGGGGAGAGAGACCTTGCTTTAGCCTCTGCAACAGCTGGCCGGGTTATCGGGCAGCTGGGACAAAGGATCAGCAAATTCCGAAATAAGACGGAGAGAACTTACGGTTCTTTGCCTCGTACTGTGCCTCAGGTAATCCGCAGCCTCCACTGACTGAGCTATATCAACCACTTGCAGGCCTCCGGGCACGAAGTTGTAGTTCTTGAGAATCTCCATGGCACTCCTGCTGTAAGGGCAGCCTGCCTTAACGAACAGGGTTACTCTGCCGTTCCCGATTTTGCTCTGCACAAACTGGCTAGCCATGCTGCCCTTCCGAGGTGAGCGGGAGCGGTGCCCTTCGCCAGCGGGTTCACAGGCGGACAGGGCAGCAGCACTCTCAGTCCGAGATATTTATACGCTGCGCAGTGCCTTCCTCCCCGACAGCTCCTCCCAGGAGGACGTACTCTCTGCACCGGGCAATATGTTTTGAAGCAGCAAAATCTGTACTCTCCGTCCGGTTTTATAGAGAACCCAAATTGCCGAGCAAAGTCACAGCGCCGAGGCAGGAAGGCGCCCGGGGGCCACCTCAGTGCTCGCGCTGCGGCGCAAGGGCGGCCGGAGCTGCTCGGGGACGGACGCGCTGCCCGAGGCCGGGCTCCTGCTGCTGCCCCTCTCCCCCCGCGCCCGTTTGGTTATGCCTCTCCTGCCCCCAGCCTCACCCGCTGCAGGATGCTAAAACCGCTGGAACAGGCATCAGGAAACCTGACGGTGAGTTAAGGATCCATCCTTCCGCCATACAGGCTTCCCATCCTGGAAGTGCAAAAGAACTTGCTTGTTCTGCGAGTCCCCATTTCTACCTGCAGACCTTCCATGACGGGTGGGGTTCCCTGCCTACTGGTCCCACAAGCGCCTCAGTGGCTTGTCAGGCTCGCTTCCATTCCCGGCGGGTCTCTGTTTTACCCCAGACATGAACTAAGCACCAAAAGTGTTCAAAGAACCAGCTCGAGAATTGAAAAAGAAAAAGCCCAGAAATGTTATGTTAGCGGACCTACGTCGAAAATGTATTTAGGGAACATATTAATGGAATCAAAGGGGTTCAGCACACACTGTATTGTACAGTTAAGCACAATTTTGTTAACTGCTCAGACCTGCTCTACTTTCTTTTGAACCAAGTTGGTTTATTGCCTGGGTTTCCCTGGTGTTTTCCACATGTTTAATTCGCGCAGAGGCCTCAGGACATCGCCCAGCCCAAGCCCCACTGAGGGCAGCGTCCCCTCAGGCCAGCTGCTCAGGGCCTTGCCCCACCAGGGCTTGAACGTCTCCAGCGATGGAGCCTCCACCACCAAAGCAAACTGCATGGGTTCCTTATGTTTAGATGGAGGCTCCTGAGTTTCAGTCTGTGCCTCTGGTCCTGGCACTGGGCACCACTGGGAAGAGCCTGGCTCCATTGCCTTCGTTCCTCCATCAGGTATTTATGCACATGGGCAAGACCACCCTGAGCATCCTCTTTTCCAGGCAGAACCGTCCCAGCTCTCTCAGCCTCCCCTCATATAACAGATGCCCCAATCCCCCCGTCATCTGCATGGCCTCACTCCAGTAGGTCCACATCTTCTCCCCGGTCACTGGTGATGGGACGAGAGGGAACGGCCTCAAGCTGCGTCAGGGGAGGTTTAGGTTGGGTATGAGGGAAAATTTCCTTACTGGAAGAGCGGTCAGGCCCTGGCACAGGCTGCCCAGAGCGGTGGGGGAGTCACCGTCCCTGGGGGTATTTAAAAGATGTGTAAACGTGGCACTTCAGGGCATGGTTTAGGAAACATGGTAGTGTTGGGTTGATGGTTGGGCTTGATGATCCTAGAGGTCTTTTCCAACCCCAATGATTCTGTGATTCTATGTTTCTATGATTATATCTGTCATGTACTGGGGAGCCCAGTACTGGTCTACAGAGGTGAGAGATCACTGCAAGTATCTCGGGCCACTCGCCAAATGTAAGCAACCCACTCACATTTTAGCTCTTTAAAATAACAAGGCTTAATAAAGAAATTCAAGTTCTTATTTTCCTGAGTCTGAAAGGGGAAAACCAGCACCAAGGCCCATGTTATCTTTGTTTTCAGTTAATTGACGTTGCATTTGGCAGGCAGGCACAAGAGCTCTGCCCTTACCCCAAACAGGGCTTTCCAAATTCAGTTTTCTGAAGTGTCAGCACTGCAGAAGGAAACTTGCTCCATCCATTTTGAGCTCAACCCTCTCCTTTGCACTCCTCAGAGAGTAAGCTTTAGGCTGCCAGGTTTAGGCAGCTCTTTGTGCACCAGCATACCACGTGCTTGCAGTGCCTCAGAAAGTCCTGGGCTGCATAACTTCTCCTCACTTTCAACTTTCAGTATGACTTTTTGTTCTATTGTTTACAGGAAAGAAGAAGAGCCCTGAGACCAAATGTTATTCCCAGATTATTTTCTCTGCTAGTCAGTTTTAGCTGGTCTGCATTAGCTTTCTGAATGCTGTCATCTGGTTTAAGTACCTGATTTCCCATCTTGAAACTACAGCAAAGGTTAGGCACTACCTAAATGTGCCTTTGAAGTCTGCATATGTCAAATTAACAGATTTAAAAGGTTTTGGGAAAGCACAGTGGGTGAAGTTAACTAAGTAATCCTACCCACAGTGGTAAAAGCACTGATGTAATATTTCCTGCAGTTTGTCCAATTTTGGGTACAAGCATTTCTGTTCCTGAAGAAGAAAAGTCAGTTTCTGGTTTTATCACCTTTTGAAAATATCCTAAAAGGAAAGCCATCAAAAACTAAAAGCCCAGCTGGGCTACCCACAGGTTTCGTGACACCCATCGCTCCTGGTGCCTTTGGGGGCACAGCCCCACTTCTGTGACCCCTGGCTGATGCTGGGATTGCCTCCAGAGGCTACTGCTGGACGTCTGCATCCTCCCGGCTTGGGATTTTTCCCTTCAAGAGATTTCCTCACCTCTCAGACAACATTGCTGTCATTGTAGTCAGCATGGCGGCCAACGTGGAAACTTGTCTTGAGTGTAGAAGAGCTACCAGGACAAATAATGAATTTTTCTGACCTTACTAATTGGAAATGGTGCACGTGTTTTGGCAGGTAACCTGCAAAACCCCTTTTTTGGGGGGATGGGGGAAAGGGAGCAGGGTGGGAGCAGGGGATGATGGACATGCCACTTACATTTGCTGTTTTTGCTTGCTTGGGTTCAATACTGAATTTATTCTTATTGTATTGTTTGCTTACATACATAATAAAGGCACGTGGATCCTGGCTGGACACTTGACAATATCTGGTGAAAAGTAAATTAGCAATAAGAGTAAGGCTACTAGATCTCAATAAGCAAGACATCATGGTCCATAGCATCAGCGCTCGGCATGGAGTTAACTGGAACTCTAACCCTCTGTTTGAACCCATGTATAAATGCTGCCGTGCCATAAGACAAGAAAATAAGAATTATAATCCAGTGGTGAAAAGTTTATCCTTCCTGGCATGTGGTGCCCACACACATTCAAATTGCAGGTTGTATTTTCAGATGACAGGCTGTCTGTTTGCCCTCCACAGAGAGCCCCAGGAAGGCTTTACTCATAGCTGGTCATGCAAGACAGGTCAGTGTCAGGACAGGCATCATCAGGGTTAAAAAAACACCCCTGACAAATATTCTACAGACATCTCCCTACTGTGGTGACTACCAGATTGCATCACCTAGGGGTGGAGGGGGTGAAACATGACTGGGCTATTAGTCAACAAGGAAAAGAGACCTGACATGTCACAGGGAGAGGCTTGGGATGCTGTTCACCAGGTAATTACACTCGGAGCCTGCAGACGCAGCAGAGATCAGGGTGAAGGAGAGTTCCTCCTGCACGAGGCTGTGGTTGCGATGCTAAATGTGTGGTGCGAGTCTGCAAGGGCACACTTCACTGTGAGAGCCATGGGACAGCTGCAGACCAAGAACCAAGAAACACTTGTGGCTTTTGGTTTAAAACGCTCCAGTCCACACTGTGGGGGTGAGCAATCCTACTCGGCTTGCAGCGCTACTTGATTATTTGGTGACTGGTGCCCTGGAGCTACTTGTTCTGTGATAAGCATAGACTTTATCTGTATGTATGTCAAGGGTCTATAATGGATGGGGTTGTGCGAGGCTCATCCCTCACCTCTCCAGTGATACCCCAATTCTACATTAGTTACTTTTTCTGGGTGTTATTGCCACGAAGGAGCTAACCTTTCGTTAAATCCTACCAGGGCTACTGACTTTACTTTTAGATACTTACTGGGTACACGAAACCTCTTGCAAAAGTGGGCAGTATATACTTCCTTTGGGGAAAACTGCTGATCTAAGAATGAGTTAAAATACATCATTGATGTAAGGAAAAAAGGACGGAGAAGTGTAGTGATAACTGTGCAAAACTGCGTGTAAAAACATGGATAGTATTTAGCATATATGTGTACAGGTTTTGATCCTATACAAGCTTAAGAAGTGTGCGTAACATTATTGGATTCCTTAGTGAAGAACCACCTCTGCAGCCAAAACATTGCCTTTAACACAATGATTAAATATTCTCCTAAAAGCCAGAAGGATGCAGATTTAAGAGAGAGGATTGAATCTGCATCCCTCTGTCCTGGTGAACGTTGTCGTCCCTGCAGGACTGTTTCAAAAACCACCCCAGGTGACCCCAGCATCTTACTGTGTGAAACCACTGCGCAAGTTGTTTTTCAAATACCATCTTTTCAATTACAGATTTCAGCCCTAGAAATTTCATCAAAACATTAATCTGATTTATTTTTTTTCCCTAAAAGGGTAGCAAAGTCTGAATTCCTGCCCTTTTTCCAGTGTTGGGGATGGCATTTCAGGTGGTTGTGGGTCAGCTGAAGTGCAGAGACTGGCAGGAGGAATGATCACCATCACCAGAAACAAAGTGAAGTAGTTAAAGATTTAGCTTAATTGGTGAAAAAAAAAAAAACAAACCACCAACCAAAAACCCAATGACAACATAGGGAAGATGAGACAATCTTCCAAGAGCACCGAAATGGGTGCAAAGCACCACATTAAAGATAGGGAGTGACATGACAGTTCTTCTGCAAGGGTTGGTGTTAGGTACCCATGCCCTGCTGTAAGCAGCCCTGGCAGCAAGAGGTGGATAGTCTTTAGCAGCCCTGTTACCTGTGACTTCGTAATAAACTCACTTTTGAGCTGCTTTGGGGGTTGTACTGCTCTACGCATCCTAGACTAGCTAAAATCCTGACAGCCAGGAATATATGAACAAACCTAAATGACCTGGAAGAACAAACCCACAGGTTTTGAATGGGAATGAACTCCTCCTGAATCAAGTAAGCCTTTCTGCAAATCATGTATAAACAAAGTATGTACAAGTTTTCTGCAGATTTGGAACATCCGAATTGCATATTTGCATGCTAAATTTTGACACATGAAACTAACTCTGGAAACCTAATACCTAAATATTTCTACCAGATTGTGTAAAACCCTCCCCACACACCTGTGTGTACACACATGATTAATCTTTAACTTCTTTTGATGACAGTTTCAATGAGATGGATGATATTTTGGATTTTTTTAAGCCAAATGGGAGCATTAGCAGCCAGGGTCTTGCCCCATGCAGAGAAAATTATGACTAAATGTAGGCTTTTAATATAGGGAAAATAAAAATGAGGCCAGGTAATCAGAACCTGAATTGTACATGTTATTTGCCTTAATTCAGAAAAAAAAAAAAAGAAAAATTGAGATGTCTTGAAAAACAGCTGAGTAATTCGTGGGTGTATTGGAAACCAACTTATACCTTTGGTAAGGTATGAAGGAACTGACAAACCCCTTTCAAAATGATGACAGAAAAGAGGCTTGAGGTGCAGGCTGACATGGAGCAATTCTGGTGCAGAGGGGAGGTTATGGGGTGGTTTTCTTCACTTCTGATGAGCTGCAGCCTGCCTGGCCGTGGATGAGATGGGCCACACCACCTGAATTTCTCACCAGCACTTGCAAAGATTTTTGGTCTGCATGGGACAGACATTGATAAATATTAGCTTAGCTCACTTTACCCTCCAACACTGTGGCATACACCTCTGTCTCAGAACAAAAGCCCCGAAGGGAATGATAGTCCGCTTTGTTGACATCCCGTGAAGGACTGCTTAGTGTTGCGAAATTTAAGTGAAATTAGGAGAAATGAAATGTAATTCTGGCAGGGGGAGATCACGACCACTGGCTCAAAGACTACCCACTCAAGAAACCTGCCGACCCAAAAGGCAAAGGTCTCAAAAATCATAGTGGGCATGCACAGTCATTTACATGGGAGATGAAGGGTTTTAACCGATCATTTAACAGAATAATAATGAATATATGTATTGGATGATTGTTATCTTGTGTATAAATGGCTATTATGTATAAATAAATAACTGTTAGTTTCCACCAACGGTGTGCTGGTTGGTACCTGGCACCTGTATCTGTGCATTTACACGAGAAAGGAAAACACCTTGACTCCCCGTGTGAATCGGGCAATGCACACCGGGTAACGGACCCACGTCTGGGACAACAGGCCTTCCTTAGAGGTGATGCTGACTCTGACTGGTAGTGCTTTCTATACATCAAGGATTTCTTGAACTTCGAGTCATGCCTGACTGTGGGAAGCGTGCATGCATGTGCACCGCCCATTCTTCATTAAACACCACCTCAACCTGTGCGGGCCCCCCAGTGCGAGAGGAGAGACCGTCACGTTTATTTCCACATAGGCAGACATGAAATGGGAATAGAAATGGGAAGCTTGGCTACTCTTCCAGCGAATATCTAACAGCAGGTTGCAAGGTCAATGAGGTACCTCGTGAATTCAGGTCCGACCTGGTGTGACTCCGGTCCACATCTCAGGTCATCCCCAAAAATGGGGCCGAGGGCTCTGCCTTGCACTGCTGAGCAAAGCAAGGCTGTAATACCTTGAAAAATCTGAACAGAGTTTACCTTTCTGAGCCCTTTCTGCCTAACAGAAGGCACAGAACTGATGATAAAAGTGAAGTATAGCTTTCTTTTCTTTTCTTCCCAGCAAAAGGAGAGTCACAGCCCAGAGCTGGGCAAAATGGTGGAGAAGTACCCCAAAGGAAATCTTTTACGCAAATTCCACCCAGATCATCAAATTCCAATGGCACAGCCACATGCACAGCTGAAAGCTGTTTATAGCAGTCGATTAGGGTTGAAAAAACAGTAATACTGCCGCAGTTTTGCAATTGTTTCCTTCCATGTTGGCTTTGCACCCTAGGGGAGAGAATGCCTGGGATCCCAGTCAAAAACAGGGCTTAAGGGGACAGGCAGGCTGAGTATCTGCAGGAGTTATTTAAGGGTGATGCACAGTGATCAGAAGGGGTTTATGAGCTTAGGAGAAGATGCAACTCCTGTTATTATGCCGAATCACTTTGTTTTCAGGGTTTTAAGTGTGATGAGGCTTGTTGTGATTGGCAATAGATGGGTATCAAGCACCTGAGAAATCTTGTCTAGTCAAGTGAAGCATTTACAAAGCCAGCTGGGCTCTGTGCTTTGCACCTTCGCTCCCCGCCCCTGCCAGCTCCTCTACTAAGCAGTTGGCAGGAAAATTAGCACTATTTGGACATCCCAGTGATGTGGCAGGAGTAAATAGCTGTGTGTATGAACGAGAACATTCCTATCAGCTGAAAAGGCAGTACTACTGCCAGTTTACACACAGGCAGCACGGGCGCTGCCACGTTCTCAGGCTGTCTCTCTTCCTACAATTAGAGCCAGGCTTTAGAAAAACTGTTTTCCCAGACATATACTGTGACAATTGCCTGGACTTGGGAAATAGCCAGTAAATTCTATGTTTCTACCAGGATTAGGCAGGCCTTCTGCCACCCCCTCGTGCGGTCAGGGGTACTGTCAGGCCACTCTGGCAGGGGTGACCAGGGGAAAAGCACGTGGGGACCTAGGTGGTGCCATGTGCCTCTTACAGCATTCGTTGACCATCGCGCCTGTTGTGTCACCCTTCACACCCCTTCGCAGTCAACACCAGCAGTTACCCCGTCAGGGCGGCAGGCTGTCACTCCTGTTGTAGAGAGGAATGTGGCTATAGGCTGCCGCAAGCGACGGAGAGCCCGATCCCGTGGGACGCAGCTGCAAGGGGGGGCAGGCGCCGGAACACCATTGCCTGGGCGCAAGCTGTGCTCCTGGGGAGCCTGCGGCCGCCTCTGCCCCGGGCAAGCGCCCTGGTCACGCAGGCTTGCGTGGACTTTTTTCTCAGCAGTTTTTTTTTGCGTGAGAATCAGGCAAAGCAAACCGCTCCGTCGGAATGTTTCAGTGCCCGCTCCGGCCCCAGCTTCCACTGAAAAGTCAAGTGAAAAGCAAACTGCGAACGATTTTTTTTTTAAATATATATATATTTTATATTTAATTTTTTATATA
>VZTV01037881.1:14493-26540 GCA_013400875.1 Anhinga rufa
AAAAAAAAAATCCCCCCTTTGTTTTTTAAAAATAAAAAAAAAAAAAAAAAAAAAACCAAAACCACCCCACCTTTCTAGTTCATGTTGGCTTATTAGGCAAACGCCAGCGTTTGGATCTGGCACTGCCCGAGACAGGAGCCCAAGCTCACCTCAGATTTCAGGGCAGGAGCACTGGGAATCCTTTTGGTCAGGCATCTCCCCCTTAGCCTGGCCTCTGTTAGTGATTTTCCATCCTCTGTTTCTGCTCCGTGTTTGCCTTGTGGAGTAGATTTCCCATCTTCATGTTTCTCTAAGTGTAATAATGTTCCCTGGGTGATGGGGTGCGTATTTAATTGAATAATATCGCAGCCGAGAAGTGCTTGGAGTCATTTGCCTCGCTGGACTGCTGGAGGGCTGGAATTCGGTCTATTTCCTCTTGCTTTTGTAATTCTATAGAAATGTCAAAGCAATTTCCTAGTGACAATACCACTGCTCAGCAGTGTGTTGGGAGCCTCTGCCGCTGCATTATCTTGCAGGTTTTTCTGCACCCACAGTCTTTCCTTTCACTCCTGTTGACACACAGTCAGCAAAGAATCGGGGCCGTAAGATTAGCAATAGGTAAATTGAACTGAGCAGATTAAGAGGAAGGAAAATGTTGTGAGAAAAATAAACAACATATATCAAACTAGTATTTCTTTTGACTTCTGTGCCAATAAACCTTTATATTTTTGTGTATTTCAGAGGAACATATCTGTACCTAATACTGCTATGCACTGTACATTTCTGAGAATTCTTGTAAAATGATTGAGTCGGACTACTTCTCTTTCTCTGTTACGGGAAGCTGTGCTGCCCTGGTGTCATTTTGAAGAGAAACAAGGAGTTATGATCCTCGCCTCCTTTGCTTTGGAGCATAGAAAAATTATTTGCAAATCAGTTTGCAGCTGGAGCTGAGAGATCAAAGCTAAAAACAATCCTTACTTTTAAATGTATTCTTGCTTGCATTACCCAAGTAAACTGTAAAATCTTCCCAAAGCAGATCTTAAGTGTTTGCGAGATCACCTTCAGGTTTTGTAAATTCGTCTGAAGTTGGAGCATCGATATATTCCAAAATCCACACTTATATTTTTAACTGAAAAAAAAAAAAGTGCATACGAATGAGTAAGAACAAGGCTTGCATGAGTCTGTTCTGCTTGTCTGGGCTTTGAACAACGCTTGCTGCCGGATCTCATCCCATTGCTACTAGCCTGTCAAAACCAGACCCAGTTTCTCCGAGGACTTGCTCCCTGGCTACGGCTAGGGATCACGCCTCCAGCTGCGTGCCTCTCGGCAGGCGCTGGCTCGCCCAGACGTTTCTGGAGGGTCTCCCTCCTGCAGTCGTGCCCGCCTGCGGCGCTGGGGCTGGCCAAGCGCGGACCCGTGCGGTGCCGTGCGGTGCCGGCTCCAGAGGCAGGCGCAGGCCGGCGGCGAGGAGCAGCAGCCCCGCGGCTGCTGGCAAGCATCTCCCATTGCATGGCGGAGCCGGATGTTTGCTCTGCGCGGTGGCTGCGGGATGTGCGTTTCCCGGACAGGTGTCCAAGTAACGCTGCTGTCACTGATGCTGGGGCTGGGACAGCAATGAGTAGGCGCTCACAGACTATGCAAGGAATTCGCAAAATGCTTTAAAAGCTTTTGAAATATGAAAAAAAAAAACACCCAGCATCCAGTAACTGGACATGAAATGCCATTTCCCTTACTGCACTTGTTGGGGTTTTTTGCTGGTCCTTAATTATTCAAGCACTTGCAGAGCGATTTAAGGGGGTCCATCCCCTGGATGCTAAAGCATCTGAGCAGAAGGTGGTGATGTGGAGGGACTCATCCAGGTGCTTCTAGTGCCCCATCGGGGAGCAAACCAGAAGATTTGCCTGTGAAGTGGTTATTCCCTCTTTCTGAAAGGGAGTGAAGGAGGCTGGATATCATCCTTGAAAACTCAGTGGATGTAGATGCCAATTTACCCGAGTGTGTCCTCAGATAGTTCGCCCTTTATTAAAACGGAGCTTTTGCAGGATTTTAATGCATTACCCTGCCCATGGTGAGACACTTGCAGCCGTGCCCTGAGACATCACTGCCCCCGGACCATCATGATGGGCAGCCGGGGAGAGTTGCTCCCCTCGCTCCTGTGCCCGCAGGGGAGGAGAGCCCAGCGCCCTGCGGTGCAGCACCCCTGCAGTGCCACGTCAGGGCAGACTCAGCGCCCAGCTCCCAGCTGTGCTGAACCTGTGTTTGCCCCCTGATTTCAACCATTCCCTCCTTTTCCCACCGCCGTGTATCTTGAAGGAAGCGCAGAGTTCAGTGGGGCATCGGCAAAACGGCTGAGACTAGAAAAGTCTGCCGGATGTGTCAGAGAAATCCTGTCGCATCATCGCTGTGCGGCTCACGACAGGCTGTCTGCATGCGGAGCGTGCCTTCTTTTGTTTGTTTTGGGTTTTTTTTTTAATTTTATTTTAAATTTAATCTTTGTTTCAGGAATGACCTGCGCCTGAGACATTGGCAGCGGGGAGGAGAAGGAAGCAAGCCGGGCTTTTGGGGAAGCTGCCCATGGAGAGGTGACCTGCCGCTGTGCAACGAGGAGTTCCACCCGCTCGTGCCACACGGCCCTCGTTAGCCGGAGCCCAGCCTTCCCTGCCTCTGACAGCTTGTCTGATCCCTTGGGAACAAAACCAGAAATTCCCCAAACCGGCTTGGGAGGTGGAGTTTCCTAAAAGACAGTGAGACTGAAGACATGAGGTTGCTTTCATCCTCCCGTCGGATGGTGGGAGGGTGTCAAGGGTCTCCAGCATCATCCCAAGCGCATCCCGCTCCCCGTGGTCCCTCCCGGGTCTCCCTGCCCCAGCTCCCAGCGCACTTCTCCAGCGCACCTGCAGAAACCAAGCTGCGTCCACCTGAGGTCACACCTAGGAAACGTTTCCTGCTGAAGTCAGACGCGATTCTGCTTTTTGACATGCAAGCAAATACGTCCGAGCCAAAGGGTTTGCTCCTTGCCTTCAGGCACAGTAATCCTTCACGGAGCTGAGGCACAGCGTGTCCTTGGAGGCTGTTTTAAAACGATAAAGCATCGTCAAGAGGGAAGAAGGAGAGATGCTGTATCTGTTAGACAGAGATGTTCACAGTGAGGACTTCATTCAACTTTGTTTTAGTATTTCAGATGTTTTTTATTATTATTACAGAGGTTTTAGTGTTACAGAGAAAATAACTTATTTTTAAGTATTTTTGAATTAAGAGGAAAGTTGTGCCTTACCAACATGGTGAACACTTTGTGTGTACAGAAATTAGAGGCAATTCAGACCGTGCTGTTGCTTAAAGGTGGGAACTGCTGTAGAGAGAGGTGGTGCCTCATGCAGCGTCACAGTGAGAAACGTCTGTAACCTCGGAGATAATTAGGGGGTACAATCAGTGGCCGTGTCTACCTTTCACTTTTAGCTGGAATCAGCAGGAAAAAACATGTTTGGCACAGTATGTGGTGAAGGCTGGAGGGGCTTAATTGCATTTCCCTTTACTCCTCTCTCATGACATGTCTCCACAACCTGTCACGATAGCGGGTACCCCTCCAGCAGCCCATGTGGGGCACATCAGGCTGGCCTCAACTTTGGTGTGAGAGCAGATATTTATGTAAATAGTCACTGAGATCTTGGAGTGAAACTTAATCTGTAATTACCCTTGAAGAACCAGGTACCCGCCGTTGCACAAGAGATACTGTACGCAGTGTGAGCTATGTTCACTTGATTCGTGTCAATATAAAATTATATACTAGGGCCGCATAGCAAAATGTGGCCCCTCACTATTGAAAGGATTAAAACCCTGACAGTCCCTGACTCAGTGCCTGAAAGCACCTTTGTTTTCTTGTGGTCCCCTCCCTTGCAAAGATAGTGTTAGACATTTGAGGAATGCCACTTGGTGCCTGAGAGAATAGAAGAGGCCTTGAATAATCTCGTAAATCCATTGGTAACATAGACTCTGGGCAACAGTGTTAAAACAAGCATCAGCCTCCTGTGAGAAGTCCAGTGCCCAAGGACTGACGAGCTAATTCAATGACTATATATGGGCAAAGGAAACCCAAAGTTCAGCCATCGGACAGGTGAGGAAGACCATCGGAGACCACTAGAGGACCCTGAAGACCACTAAAAAGACAATTCTGCATGCAGATTGAATCTTTACATATGTTAATGAATTCTCAGGAACCTTATGACTATGTACGACTGTATAGCAGATAATCTTTGGAAGTTTACCGAGTCGGGGTAGCACTTATGGTGGAACAATCCCCAGTGCTGCCCAGCGCTGTTTGCTTGCCTCTATTCAATCAATTGTAAATTTTAAATTGGAATCCCGTTTGGGAATGGATCACTTATAACACGCAGTAACCCTGGGATTAATTGCGGATGGGTTTCCGAACCCCCCTGCTTGAACGGGGCACTGCCGGCCACCACCACAGCTTGTGTTGACCTTTGCTTCCCCGCTTCCCACTGGGAATCCCCAAATGCGAAGAAACAAAGCTGCAGTCCAAGAAGTGATAAAACACCTTCAATAATTTCACATTTCCTTTTGTCTGGGAAGCGGAGCCACTGCTCCCGCCAGAGCTGCCATGTAGACGCCCCACCACCATCCTTGCTTTTCCAAGTCCTCCGCACTGCCACATCTCGCAGCCTTGGGGTCATCCCCCCGTGCCACACACGCAACCTGCCCAGCACGAGCGCGGCGCAGCTGGCAACGGGCACGGCATCGCTGCCCGAAGCCTTCGGTGCCGGCAGCCACCCCGGCTTGGTGAGCACCGGTGCCGCCGGACCCGGCAGGAGCGGTGCCTCGGTAGGCGACACGGTTCCCTCTGAGTCAGTCCCCAAGCTATGATTTTGTTCCGGGGTATTAGGAAGCTTGGAAAATGAGGCGTAGCTCTCAGATCTGCTTTGCTCTTTGCGGGAGGTGAAAGGAGTAAATTCCAGTCTTGGTTCTTTTCTGATTTCCAGGATAAACTTCTGCCAAGAGTTGACACAGAAATTCCACAGGAATCTTTAAAGTTACTTTTCCTACAAATTTATACTCTGCTACCAATAAAAATCTGATTTCTTCTGGGTGCACAAGATTGGGGCTGAGGTGTGAGGCAGGCAGAAGCTGAGGGGTGAGTGCTACATATTTTGTAAAGGCAGACTTACATGGGAGTGAAGGTAGAGAAGACCGCGCTGCAGCATTACTTTAAGGTGCAGTGTAGCAGGCGGCTCAGAAAGAACCTCGGAAGCTCGGCTCTTACGCCACATCACACCGTGGCTCTGCTGAGGTTCGTTCCCTGGATGCCATGAGAGGCAATGTACTCTTTACCAAAGCTGGCTTCCTCTTTCAAGCCAAGCCAGGCTGCTGAGCAGCAAAAAATGTTTTGTTTTTGATGGCGCTGTAGTTCTGCGAGGCTCACTGTGTATAAAGAAACAAGGCAAAGTTATTGCCCCTGCGAGTTTACAGAGTTCTTGGGCTGTTCGATACCTTTTTCTCAAGCAGCGTGCAAAGTGTAAGTATGCAAGGAAGACAACATCAGGGCAAAGGAGGGTGTGCAAACCACGTTATCACCGTGGCGCTGGGGCCAAAGCACCCCCTGCGAGGCTGGCGTGTGATGCTGCAGCAATGTGAAGTGCTCGTGCTTCCGGCGGCATAGCTGCCTGATGTGTCTGTGCATAAACAGGAAGAGTTTCTGTGATCAGAAGAACCAAGCACAATTAATAAATTAGGTGATTCAGCTCTTCCCTTTTGTCTGTGGCGGAGCTGCACCACCTTGCAAAGCGCTGTAGGTCATGACGCAGCAGAGGCAGAGCAAGGCGTGCAACTATTTATCGGTGTGACTTCTATGCGTAGGAACTGTTGACAAGGATAAGCCATTTTTAATAATCATGGAAAATCACCCAGGAATGGTCCTTTCGCTGTTCCCTCCTCTCCAGCCACCCACACATGGTGGGCTGATCTGCTTCCACGTTGTGCACCACAATTTGTGTCTTGTTTGGATTTTTTTTTGCCCAAGATTTTCTAAGGCCCAAGATATGTATGCAAGAAAGTTGCGCTTGCTGTTCCTGTGGAGACAGCAGCTTAATTCTCTCTACGCTCTATTGTCCTGCCAGTTCCAGCACTTACAGCGGCACCTTCGATGTAAAGTGCTTTTATGCAGCCCTGCTGCACTCAGGCTGGTTGTCAGCCGGCAGCTGGAGAGCTGTGTGTTATGGGTGCAAGCAGCCAGCCTTGAAACCCGAGCACACAGAGTTCGGGGAGATACGGTGAGATGCAGCTTGACCTCTATTCAACAAACCATGCTGTCCCTCCCCGGGCAAGTCCGACCTATTTTCTTTTTATATTATGCCTTTATGAAAAGCCCTGGCAGCCCTTTTATGCAAGTGCCGGGTCACTGACTCAAAACATCGTCACTCTTAGAGGAAGCTTTCTATGGGTAGGATGTTAGGCAGCTTTTACAGAAAACTTGAGATCCCATTGGTCTGGATCCAACACCCTGTTTTGAACTGGAGAGGTTTTACCCTGACTACGTGAAAAAGGCAGACCCAGCCTCACCAGGTAGCTGTAGACTCCTGCTCTCCCTGCCTAAAGCAATCAGGGTCAGTGCAAAAGTACCTGCTGCCTCAGGAGGAACAGAATATTGTCCAGAAAAAAAAGAGGCAGGCTGCCAAGCACCACTGCCAGCACGTGTGCATGCTCTTACCATGCCAAACACAGCAGCAGTAAGGGTGAGGGCACTGACTCGGCTATCCAGCGTGGCAAGCTGGTTTTTAAGACTTGGAAAACATGGCAGATTTTACGTTGCAGGTGTTCTCGTGCACCTTAGTGCTTTGGGGACCCGGCGGAGATCAAAGCTGGTTTTGCAACGCTCCTGGCTCAGCCGCAGCCTGAACCTCCTGCAAGGTCTTTCCACAAGACTGATCTTGCCAGCAGATCTTTGGGTATGAGCAGGCTGAACTTTGGGATACCTGGGGAAAGTGGAACCTTTTGATAGTCAGTGCTCAGCTAATGCCTGATGAAGAACTATGATAAATACAGTTACAGCAGCCTGCCACCCTACCCTGGAAAGACATGCAGGCCCGCGCGTGGCTGCCCTGATAAACGCAGGAAAAGGCTGGATTCCAGCAGGGAGCGTGCCAGTTCTCGGCAGTGTGGCTCAGGGAGGCAAGCTACCCTAGTGTCACTCATGGGACCAGGGGGGTTATTGCTGTGCATTGTTCTTGAACTCTTCTTGCCACTCCCTTAATTTCATTGCTCTTATTTCCTTTTTCCTCTGGTATTTTTGTCTCTTGCTATGTGTCTCTCAAAGTGCTTCATCCAGCAAAGAGGTGAATTGGACATCTAGTTGGATACTCCACGGTACTAACATGAGCTGGGGGGGGGGGTTGCGTTACAGGGGAGACGGGACCCTTGCACTGGCACGAGCCCCTTGATAGAGGTTGTCTCCTCTGCGCCCTTCTGCATGCTGGACGTGGACGCCTGGATAAACAGAATCACAGAAGGGTTTGGCTTTGAAATTATGGCTGGCCGGGTTATCGGGCAGCGGGGACAAAGGATCAGCAAATTCTGAAATAAGACGGAGAGAACTTGCGGTTCTTTGCCTCGTACTGTGCCTCAGGTAATCCGCAGCCTCCACTGACTGAGCTATATCAACCACTTGCAGAAGATCAAATTTGTGACCGCCTGAGGAACCTGGACATACACAAGTCTATGGGACCTGAGGAGATGCATCCCAGAGCGCTGAGGGAATTGGCTGGTGCAGTCGCTAAGCCCCTCTCCATGAGATTTGAAAAGTCACGGCAGTCAGGTGAAGTCCCTGGGGACCGGACGAAGGGGAACATTGTGCCCATCTTTAACAAGGGTAGAAAGGAGGACGCGGGGAACTCCCGACCTGTGAGCCTCACCTCTGTGCCTGGGAAGATCATGGAACAGATCCTCCTAGAAGCTGTGCTAAGGCACGTGGAGGACAGGGAGGTGCTGCGGGGCAGCCAGCACGGCTTCACCAAGGGCAAGTCCTGCCTGACCGACCTAGTGGCCTTCTATGATGGCGTGACTGCACCAGTGGACAAGGGAAGAGCTACGGATGTCATCATCGGGACTTCTGTAAGGCCTTCGACACGGTCCCCCACAGCACCCTTCTCTCTAAACTGGAGAGATATGGATGTGATGGGTGGACTGTTCAGTGGATCAGGAACTGGCTGGGTGGTCACATCCAAAGGGTCGTGGTCAATGGCTCAGTGCCCAGACTGGGGACAAGTGGTGTCCCTCAGGGATCCCTGTTGGGACCAGTGCTGTTTAATATCTTCATCAATAACATAGAATCATAGAATTATAGGATCACAGAAGGGTTTGGCTTGGAAGGGACCTTCAGAGGCCATCCAGTCCAACCCCCCTGCAGTGAGCAGGGACAGCTTTGACTAGAGCAGGTTGCTCAGAGCCCCGTCCAGCCTGACCTGGAATGTCTCCAGGGATGGGGCATCCACCACCTCTCTGGGCAGCCTGGGCCAGGGTCTCACCACCCTCACTGTAAAGAATTTCTTCCTTATCTCCAGTCTAAACCCACCCTCCTTTAGTTTAAAACCGTCACTCCTTGTCCTGTCACAGCAGGCCTTGCTAAAGAGGTTGCCCCCATGAGGGGATGCTCACTAGTGTGCCACCAAAAGTACCTCCTCATAACTTTTTTTTTTTTAGCTGTTATTTGTCTTCCACAGCTGAGGCAAAAGGGGAGGTAAGGAAAAATTTAATTAGCCACTTTTGAGATATGAGGTAATCCGAGTAGAAAAAAGTCAGGTTTGTGGGTACTAGAATTAATCAAATCTGAGTTCCTACTGATTTGTTTCTTGTGGCTGGTTATCATCAGAGCATCTGAGGAGGATGAAAGCTCCAATTAAAATTTTTCCTGTGGCTAAGGGAAATTATATGGGGTTTTCCCCCCAGGTTTTCCCTCTGAAATGTAGTGGGGCATGAGTGCGTCCTGCCGAAATCAGCGCACGGATGAGAGCGGTTCTGTGGATGTCCCCTGTGATCTGTAGAAAGAAGATAATTTCTGAAACAGGAGAGGTTGTCCCCGTATAATCAACCGCTCTTGTAAAGAAAGCATCAGCTTGGAAACAAGAGGAAGAAAGGAGGTCTGGAAGGTCTGTGGACCGTTCTCCCCCCTTCAAAAAACAGCAGAAGAAAGGGAAGATATAAATGTTGTTAAATTATGTTAAAATTTTAAGAAAATGAAGGCATTAAAAATGCTCAAGTGCTTCAAAAGGCACAGTTATGGTTACGGTGCAGGAGCACCTCCATGGGAGGGGAGGCTGCAGGCACGTACTCGGGGAGGCGGACATCAATTTGTACGGAAGAGATGTCCTTTGGGTACGGGTGGAGCGGGGCCAGTTGGAGCCATTCCAGGATGGCCTGCAGAGGCAGCAGGGCTGGCCGTCGGAAAGGGGTTTTGCTGCATGTCATCTCCCACGTCACCCTGCAAGGGCAAAGGTGCCAGGGACCAGTGAGATTATTACCCTGCTTCCAGCCGAGGCATTGGCTCCTGCTTTGCATCAGTTGACCGCCATGGTGGCCAATATTTGCTTATCAAAGGCTTGCTGTCATTTCAGAGTGATCCCTTCCTTCCCTTGGCCATGCACTCACACAAGATCCCTGCTATAATATGGCTCAAATTTAATTGGCAACTCTTTGCTCTTAGCGCTATGGTGGGGATTGGCTGAATTGATCAAGATGTCCTACAAGAAAAAACTCTGAAAGATATGGAGGGGTTCTTTTTAGGAAGCAGACCCACCTCGTTTTCACTGAAATGCTAATGAAGGAAAAAACAATCTCAGATTTTCCGTAATTATTTGGGTTTTGAGGGGAATTAAATTTAAATAACATCACTTGCATACTCAGGTCTGAGTAGGCCATCCCATTTGCTTTCCATGCTACAGAAGCACTTATGACCCTTGCAGCTGTTCATGAGGTTATTTTTCATAGCAATGTCCCGTATAAGACCAGGAGGGAATCAAAGCAACAGTCACTACTGGAAAAAGTGTAAATATAACCCACTCAAGCCCTTCCCTGAACTGCCAAATTCGTGGCGAGGACAGAAACAACATCTGCATTTGCTTAGGAAAACATCCTTATCACCCAGACAGATGCTGGGTGTCAGGTGCAACCTGAAGCCCCTCTGGCAGTATTATAATGTTAATGTTAATTGCATTATAATTAGTATAGCCATAGCCATAGCAATAGCCATAGCCATAGCAGTAGCAGTAGCAGTAGCAGTAGCAATAGTAATAGTAATAGTAATAGTAATAGTAACGTAGTAGTGTAGGGATGCAGTAATGTGGTAATAGTAACATTGTCGTTGTCGTCGTTGTCGTAGTAGTAGTAGTAGTAGTAGTAGTAGTAATAATAATAATGATAATAATAATGATAATGATAATTATGATAACAATAACAATAACAATAACAATAACAATAACAATAACAATAACAATAACAATAACAATAACAATAACAATAATAATAATAATAGAAAACCCAAAGAAACCCTCTTCAGCCTAAAAGCACAAGGATCAGTGCCTGGAGAAGGGGACCACCACAGTGCAAAGTCACCGCATCTAGCTGGTGTTTGCCACAGACCCAAGTGGGGTCGGCTCTCAGCATCCTGCACGACAGGCGCCGTGTGATGACGGGCTTTTTTGCTTTTATTGGCTAATTTAGTTAACATGCATTTTATGTTGAGACATCACTGTTCCAGCTATACCTTAATTCTAACCCATAGGTGTTTCCACAGGGCAACAAGCCTTGAGGATTTTCAGAGCTCTGATCAAAAAGGGCGGGCAGTTTCAGCCTGCTTTTCCTTCCCGAGTGCTTTATCTCAAAATGCCATAGCAGCAGAAGCACTCAGGGACTGAGGTATGTTGTCTTGTCAGTCAAAGAAAACACACCGGGTAAGAACACGGCTCTGTGGACTTCATGGTAACCGTGGCTCTTAACTCAAGCCCTCAGCTTAATTAGTGTGGTCCCCGAGATCAATGAGCAGGCACAATTCTAGCCAGCGGCAGCAAAGGATGATCAACATAAGCCCTCTCTGGATCATATGAAAACTTAGTATTGGCTGTGGGAAGCATTGTCCTCCTATTTTAACGTTTCTCTCAGCAACACCTGGAATAAAACACTTGAAAAAGGCAAGAACATGATGGTTTTGGTTTTGTTTGTTTTTTTTTTTTAATGTTGCTAGCATAATTTCTGCATTTGTAGTGGGACTAGGATGGAAGGAAAAAAGAGGGGGAAACACCTCTAACCAGCAAAAAAACTCTGAACAAAAATACCTGCTTTAAGTGTGCTTTGGGTGACAGGTCGCTGTCGTAAGAGGTGGTTGAGCATCAGGAGAACAGAGGTGCCGTGCAGATTCTGTTATTCATAGGAAAAGTTGGTTATTTAAAATGTGAACTGATACAGTGAGCGGTGGGTGAAAACTCCTTTTTATGAACTGTAGTTGGCAGAAACTGGAGATAAAATGCCATGTATCTGGAAAGCACTTCTGACATCCTGCTCACAGGTAGCTGCAGTGCCTGGAAGGATTATGCATCTTTTTGGATAATCAGTCTGAAGCATCTGTTTATGCAAGATGCTGACTGATAGTCTTTGAAGATAGAAATCTCCCATTTAGTTACCAGTCTGCTTCCTCACAGTGCTTACCAATACAACTACTGTTTCAGAAAGATAAAAGATGAAAAGATGTCTGTTCTCCACGTCTGTTGGGTCTCTGGCCCCATCGCTGAGACTTTCTGCATGAAGAGCTCTGCTGAGGGCAGCGCTGGGTCCCTCTAAGCCATCTCCTTCCCTGCTGCCATCCCAGCTGCCTAACATGCAGGTAACTGCTCCACTTTGCCTTTTACCGGGGTATTTTTCACCCTTGTGCCCCATCATTCTCAGTGCGTTGGGTGCCCTGTGTACAATTTACAAGAAAGGGAGGATGAGATGTTGTTCCTCCTCTAGGGAAGGCTTTGGAGAGGAGAGGAGAGGAGAGGAGAGGAGAGAAGAGGAAGAGAAGGGAAGGGAAG
>VZTV01037881.1:27145-63047 GCA_013400875.1 Anhinga rufa
GGGAAGAGAAGAGAAGAGAAGAGAAGAGAAGAGAAGAGAAGAGAAGAGAAGAGAAGAGAAGAGAAGAGAAGAGAAGAGAAGAGAAGAGAAGAGAAGAAGAGAGTCAGTGCCCAAGAGACTGTGGTCAGTGGCATCCTGTAACCACCTTCACAGACATCCAAGCCCAAGAGTCTCTTGTTTGTGCTCTCCTCTACCCATGACAATTTTGGCCGGAGCTGCCCCATGGTCTGTCCTGTGCAATGACTTCCTGGTGCAACGAGTTAGGGATGCTTCTGAAATGCTTTGTGGAGCATTGCCTGACCCAAGGACCTCGGTGCTTTGGGGGGTCAGCTTCTACAATTTGCTGATTCTCTATCAGTAGCTGATGCGTCTCCCTTATTTTATACCATGAAGATTCCCATGGTCCTTCAGCTCTGGTCTCTGGCATGGATGCCGAATGCCCTGTTGGGTGACCTGTGACTGCATAAGACTTGGTCTTATTTTTCTGTTTTCGCAAACTTTCAAGAATTTTGTGACTCCAAGAGGAGTGTGGCTGAGGCCACAGCCCAGTTACTGGTATAAGCAAATGAACTGGTCACGTATAATGAGAGCAAGCGCCTGCAATAACCTGCTCTTTGGGTGGATGCGGTGGCATGGCATTTGTAAGAGTGAGATATGAGCAACAGGCCACTCCAGCCATACCGTGATGCTGATCTGGGAGGCCAGCAAAACTTCTGGGTCAGGAAACACTTCCAGATGTACTTCTGATCTCTTTCTGCCGGATAGCTAGGAAGAGGGTTTCACCGGGAAAGCACGCAGCAAGCCTGCTCTGAAACAACCATTGTTCCCACACATCACATCATTGTTTTGGTCTTCAATGGGCCTTGAAAGGCGCTGGAAAGGACAACTCCCGTGTGTGTTGCTCCACAACTGTCTGCATTATCCGCATTTGCTACCTACAGCCCTGCAAGACATCCTAGGGGCCACCTTCCTTTTGGAGCACTTGCTTTGCCCTTTCTCTCCTGATCTGCAAAATTGTCATCAGTTTCCAGCTCCCTGTCCTGCCCTTCTCATCCTGTGCTGGTTCTCCTAGCACTGTCCTGGGGGTGGAGGAGTGTTGTGAACATCAGCCTCTCTGCATTTTTCATCTGTTGGCCTTTTTCAGCAGTTTTGGAGGCAAGAGGTGTTTCAGCCAAGGATACTGTTAAGACTGTTTTATCTTATCTTTGCTGGCACTACACTAAATCCATGAGAACCTGTCTTCTTCTTCCCAAAAGCTTGTATGGAGAAATTCTGACCATGTGTGGTGGTGTGACCCTGGCTGGACGCCTGGTGCCCACCGAAGCCGCTCTATCACTGCCCCTCCTCAGGACAGGGGGAGAGAAAATATACTGAAAGGCTGGTGGGTTGAGATAAGGGCAGGGAGACAGGGAGTTTCTAGTAGCTCCTCACAGAAGCCACCCCTGTAGCCCCGCCGCTACCCAAACCTTACCTTGCAAACCCTATACACCATGTTGTGTGACAAAAATGTGCAACTGCAAGTGATTTGCTGTGTGAAGGGCTGGCTGGATGGTTAGAAATCCTGCAGTGGAATGGCACTGAGTTTGCTGCAGGTCACAGTGATAACAGCTGGCATCTTGTTGAGACATGGTAGTGTGGCTTGTGACATGGTAGTCAGTCACCATCTGGGGATGGCTTGTGCCCATTCACAGCAGTGGCAGCAGGGGAAGCTTTGCTAGTGGAGAGAGCAAGTAACACCGTAGTTGCTGTCCTTGGCTGTCTCATACAGGAGAAGACCACAGTCTCTCTTAGAAAATGCTGCAGAAAGTGTTGTCAGCATGAAGGCAGACGTATCAGTCAGCCCTGGTCTGCCCCAGAAGCCTCAGATGGCAAGACAAAGACAAACCCCTAAGGCAGCGACACTTCACCCAAGTATAGCGGGTTGTTTGGGGTGGAAAACTGAGCTCCAGTCAAAGCTTTGTTTTTAAAAGGCTTGCAGTTATTCTTCCTCTCTAGGTCCGTATTTCTGGCTTTCCAGTGAAGAGATGTCCTCACTGAGTTTTTTTACTGCATGGGTTTAGTATTCAGTGCTATTACTGGTAAAAGGGCTATTTTAAAAGCATGTATTTCATTAAGTCTTGAAGCCGTTCTTAGCCTGTGCACGTGGCTGTCATATTCAGAAAGAAGGAGGAGGTTCAGGCTTAGTGATGGATGGAAAAAAAAACCCTCCAGTACTGAGACCCTTCCCTTTTCCCAGTTCTTCTCCACTCCCAGCTGCCTGTTGAAGCACAGCTGCCCAAGGAGAACAGGGAGGGTCGGTTTATCCCACCCCATTCCCGCTGGGCACCTGGAAGGTTGCTGAGCTGGGTGCACTCAGGGCATCAGCAAGGGCTTGGATGGAGCACGGCACGTGGCTTTCTGTGGAGGGAAGCACCCAACTGAGGAGGCTCCCCTCTGTACGAGCGGCGTGGTGGACAGCTCGCAGGATGGCAGGTCTCTGTCTCCGCACAGGTACTGTGTAATGGAGCTCTGATACTTTCCTTCCTTACAGAAAGCTGGAGCTGTGCACTCCCGAGGATGCTTTGGGAGGGACAGAGCCTTCAGCAGGGAGGGGTAGCAGCAGAGCTGTGGTCTGCAGGACAGCTGGCTGGTGGAGCTAAAAACGATGGCTGAGCCTCGCAAGGGCATCACTGCAACCATCTTCATCTTGTGCTGGCTGCTGAGTCCTTTGTGGGCCAGGGAGGTAGGCTCAGCCGGAGGAAAGCCAGCCCTGATTTTGACTTCTGTGGCTGAGGGGTGGAGAAGGCTGGATATTTCTTAACCTGAAAGATTTTCACATGGAAATTTACCTGGGAGCTTCAAGGTGAAGAAGAACGCATGAAGTTCTCGCTATTCGTTGCTCAGGATAAAGACTCAGGGGCTGGCTATGGGCAGTAAGTGCATAATCAACAACTTCATCTGCTCTTTTAAACGCCCGGTCACGCTCTGATAACATGAAAAAGTAGCTGGATGAGTCTGGACCATGGAAGCCCCATTCTCTGTGAAGGGCAGAGAAGCTCAAGTGCACACACAAGAACTTCTAAAGACCATGGTACCTTTTCACTTACATACATGCAACTATCTGCTTGTTCCTGCACCGAACATCCTATCAATGTCTTGCCATCTAGCTCTTTCTGGGACGTGGTAGTTATTTTTCGAGCAGTGGGCCGAGGCAGCCGGAGCAGAACCAGAACAGGCAGAGGCTGGGTTTATCAGCCTGACAGAAACCCCGCTGTTTTACTGCCTGTGCAACACACACGGTCTGACAGCTCCCCCAGGGTAAAGCCGAGGAAGGCCCTGCAATCTGCCTGTGGCTCCAAAACCAGCCTGGAACAAATAACACACCAGCGCGTTATCTGAACAACTCCAGAGCGCTTCTCCTAGCTGGCCTTTTGCAACAACCACCCCTCTGGCAGGGGGAACAGTCATTGAAGCAATGCCCGGCTGCAGGGCTGCCTGCAGCAGCAGGTAGGGAGCAACCCGTTCGTGGGAGCAGCGTCCCCACCTGTGCTGCAAGCTGCGATGCTCAGGTCTGTTTTGCACCACGGGTGACCCCAGCTGTGGGCTGGCGGGGGACAGGGGAGCAGCGACAGCCTCCTGATGATGCCAGCAGGACAGCCAGGCTGCCAACCCCCCCATCGCCTCCTTCCCCCGGGGACCCTGCCCCGGTCCCAAGCAGCCTCCTGGACTTGGAGCTCGGACAAGCCACTCCTGGAGCGCCCTCAGGGATGTTCCTGCTTTGCTCCCCAGCGACTACCATGCCTCAGCAGAGTTTGAAAGCTGGGAAAGTTTAATCATTAAAAAGCCACTAAGCTCTTGATGACAGCTGTATCTTGCAGTGTGATTCCCAGAGGATAGTTTCACATTTCCTTAAGACTGCATTTGCAACCAGGCTTTAGAGGAAACGCTAATGGAGATGGCCTTTGGCACCTTCGGAGATGATGCCACGTCCACGAAGAACCGGGAGCCGGAACCTCAGCCCCAGGATGCGCGGCCAGCACTGAGCTGGGCAGCCAGGCACGGCCGAGCTACCACCCTCGTACTGCTCCCAGCCCTCCAGGAATCCTTCTGCATAAGGCTTTGCCCAGACAAAAAAAAATACGACTCTTTCTAGACCTGTTCAGCATCAAATTTTAAGCTTTTGCATATATCTTTCAGAAAAACGCAAACTAGCTTCAGGACTAGGGCTGAAATAGAAAACTGTATAGAAATACACGTGCTAGAGGAGCACTTGGGAGTCCAGGAGCTCGAAGAGTGAGATCCAAGCTGGGCAGAGCCTACTGATGGCTACGGCTCTCAGAGCACTGACCTGTCGTGCACATGCAGGCCAACCCTCAGGTTACGTATGACCTGACATACCTGACCACAAAAATGTATTTCCCGATGGAAGCCAACTTAAAAACTGCGTAGCACTTAAAAACTGCTTTTTAACAGGGATCTACAGCAGCTTCCCACCTTTCAGGCAACTATAACTTACTGGATTGGTAACTTTTTAGGGTTTTAAAAAGAGCAGTTGGTTCTTTTTCTGTTTGGGGAGGTGTTGTTTTGGTCTTGGTTTGTTTTTTAGGGATCTGGATGGAAATGACCTCCAGAAATACATGGGCCTGTTAAGTGTGTGGAGATCACACGTCCCAAAACAGGTGATGGGCATGGTGAAATGAGGACCAGAATCAGGATATCTGCTTGTAAAACCTTTATCCATCCATCAGTTTCATATTTATAACAATTAACTGTTGAGAGTGGCGCAACCACCTTGTGCCAACAGTTAGCGAGCAACAGGTAAGCCATTTCTGTTGAAGAGAAAGCCCTGGCGATTCTGCTGGCAGCCAGGCCCAAGACAGTGCTGCCGCCGCCTTCCCTGCGCGGTGGTGCGTGTGTCGGGGGGGGAAGAAACCCCGTGGCCTGAGACAGTCTCCCCGACACTTAAATTTGCTGGATATCAAAGCAGTTTTCCAGGACTAAGCCCTGTGCGTTGTAAGAAAGCAGCACAGACAGGACAGACAGAACTTGGAAGAGTCAGAAAAACAAGAAATGCAATTTAGCACGTGAACATTCTGCTCTTTAAGGTTAGAGATTGGCCCCAGCACCGTAAGACAAGGAACATGGGTCATCTGACAGCATAGGGAAGGGAAGTGAAAGAGGTAGGATAGTAAACTTGAGGCAAAAAAGAGGAAGCACAGTCAGAGGACATCCTTCAGGGAAACTACCTACATACTTTTGCTTTCAGCTCTCACTGAAGCAGCACGCTCACTCAGACAGGCCGGAACAAATCACCTCCCCTTCACTGGCAACCGCTTAATGCGCGTCTTTCGCATTTCTGCCTCCTCCCGACAGCAACACCCTCAATCGGCAGCAGGAGGTTACGGCCAGGCGACGCACTGCTGATGCACCCCTTGCTCATCAGCTGAACCCCCCACGCGCTCTCACGGCAAAGCAGCCGTCCCCGCGGCAGCGTTCGCTTGCAGGGATGTAGGAGGACCCCTTTGCCCCCAGACAAGGGAAGACCAAAGTCTCAGGATTGAAAAGTTAACATTTTATTGAACTTAAACTGATGTAGAACAGAGGGGCAACAATGGCTCAAGTGTTCATTAACAAAACGCCCCAGGATGTTTCACATACAGAGTCTTAATACAGTGGGTATGGGAAACAATTGAAAAAGTTGCAAAATACTCTCAAAATCAGAACGGGGGACTCACAGCCCTGTTTTAAGCCTTCATGTTCCCACAGGTTGTCCTCCCTTGTTCATTTCATATCCTTCCCCAAGAGAAGGTTATGAAATTGCTGACCACATCCCATCCCCATCAAGTACATAAACAAATTAGAGTAAACTTATGGAAAGAACTATACTTCAAAGGAGCCATAGATCTTTGCACAAATCAACACTTACATATCTAAAAAGACAGGTTGTAACATCACTGTTTTAAAAAGAAGCTAATAAACGAGCAAAGTTACAATATCAACACGTACCCAATTTCTGTTTAAAACCTGAAGTAACTTGCCCCCAACAGTTGTCTACGTGTTTTACAAAACACTTCTAAACAATTTTAATATTACTTTTTTTTTTTTTAAATAACTGACAAGGTGAACTGAAGAGTTACAAGTAGTCACGTGAGCTGCTTCACATGACAGTTTAGAGCGTATCTACAACTTAAAAATAAAAATAATTACTTTGGGCACAGTTTTTCTCCCTCAAACCCCAGCAAGACTGGAAGCCAATCCCTCTAACCTATGGTTTTTTCAGCCTGCTGGAGAGGGCTATTGCCTCCCTTTTCACCATGTATTTTTTATAAACTGTTGTGAGATTTCACAGTTTCCACGAAGGAGAAGTGCACAGTTGCCCCCTTCTCTACATCAATCATTTGCTGCAGATCGGTAGTAGTGTAACCCCAGCCACGGGCAATGTTTGTTTCTCTGAGTGAGCAGGCCAGTTTTACAGGAAAGGCAGTCACGCAGTCGGAGCCCCACTTCAGTGGGCTCTCAGCGTTTGCTGAACAGGAATGTCAGCTCCAGGGAAACAAGAGATATGTAGATCGACAGCACTATTTTGCAATACGTAGGCTGTCCGGTATACTCGCAAGGCTTCAGAAGTGCTCAATGCAAATGGGCAAAACCTTCAATTAAGGCCTTTACAGTAGCTTGTCAGGTCTGGTGATGGTATGCAGTGCTGGACCTCTGAAGGAGCACTAACCTCCAGCAGCCACACGTACGAAGCCCATAAACCAGAAGATGCATACGAATACAGGTCAATGGTAAAAGGTGGTGGTTGGGGGGGGCGGAAAACAATCAATTAACTGCACTGGGCCTCAGTTGTACAGCGACAGCACTGCGGATGGTCGTAACACATCAAGACAGTTGTAGCAGCATTGTGTGTCCCGTAATGGCAGTTAATGTCAGAGCCAGGCACACAGTTTGGGTAAAGAGCACAGGACTGCTGAAGTGGTTCCCGGTATCAGGAATTTCACATTATTTTAATCTGAACAGCCACTTCGTTTCTAGGCCGAAAGCTAACCAGCGCAGCTGCAGCAGAACCGCAGCGAACCCAACAGCCCTGCACCTACACCTGGCGCGTCCCTGCGCGTGCACGCTGAACACCGAACGCGGTTGTTAAACGCAGATGAACGCAGCTCTTAATGGGAAGCAAGAAGTCTCCTCTTCCTTTTCCCACTTGAAATGTGAAGTTGAACGCAACTGTACTCATCCAAGGGACCCAAAGTCAACTTGGTCTCAGGTAGGTAACACAAAATACCACTGTCACCCAACGGGAAGGCGTGCACCTCGCCTGCTGTTCCATCCGCACGAATGTAACGTGTCAAACACACAAATTTAAGGCAAAAACTCAATTGCTCCCATTTACCTGACTGCATGTTTTCTAGCCAAACATTTTCTGGTTTACAGTGACAGACAACAGGGTATTTTTTTTTTTGATGCTGGAGATAAAGCGATACTACCAAAATTTTGGCAAAAGTTCTAAAACCAGATTTGTAAACATAATGCTTCCCTCTTAAATTGGCAGCACTTTGAAAAGACAAACACGGTAAGACACACAAAGATTTTGCTCAGTTTTGACCAAATAACCTGTGTTTTCACATGATAAAGTAAGCAATGGTTTATATCAAAATAAACCAAAAAACTGCATGAAATGAAGGTTTGGTGATCACAGTATTTTATAGTTAAATATATCTGTTCTTTGTTATATTCCTGGCTCCCAGGATAAAAATCTTTAAATATATATTTCATGTAGGCAATAGCTTCTTTGCATATCTCTCTTCAAAAAATACTTTATAGTAGTATATAAATAGGTAACCTACATGTTTAATTTCATAATCTTGCCCAAAAACTATATATCTGTTTCTTTTTTGTAAAGTATCAATTTTCCCCAATATTATTAAAGCTGACAAACTATTGAAATGGAAATGCTCTCATCTTCCACAACAGAAGTAGCAATTCTATAGGAAAAACCCACAGCAACACTCGTCAGTTGTTTTAACCTGAGTGTTTGGCCTACTTAGAGTAGCAGCTTCTTTTTTTTTTTTTCCCCATCACGCATGCTCGCACCCACACGTTCTTGCACGCACACACACACACACGGAGTACAGGCACACACACCCAGACACTGGTAGGCCACGTAGTGCTTCCCAGGTGCTTCAGCAAAGTGGGAAGTGGTGTAGCTAATAATTTAACTACACTAAATATACACAAGCAAACACCTTAAGGCAACCACTGCAATGGGGGGTTTAAGTTGCAGAGGTGAGTTTCTTTTGTAACAAAACGGGCTGTATACAGCAGATATACATGCCTCTTTAACCCTCCAAAACAATGTGATAGTTTTTTTTTTTATTTTGTGCAAATTTCTAAACCTTCTACCATTTAAGGCAAAGAGTTTGCATTAACAAGAAAGGTCAGAAAAGAGCCTTATATTTATCCAAAAGCATTTCACTTTGCTACAATATTTTCTTAAATTGTGCACAACTTCATAGTAAAGGTAATAAATCCCCAACATCTAGTGATAAAATGATTTTGATGGACAAACGTAAGTCTTGAAGAAAAGAAGGGACCTGAAAAAGCAGCTTATATATATATATATGCATATATATATATATGCATATAAGCAACATCAACAACAACAAAAGTAGTTAAGTCTGCTAATACTGAAACTTCTGTAATGCAAAAGTTTGAGGCTAATTTTTAGAACTTAGAGCAACTAATCTTAAGTTTAAAATAAATAAGCTCCAGTTCATTCACATGTTCTGGTTGAAGCAGAAGACTAGTGCAATGACCCTGCTTGCTGTTCATCAAATTCCCCTATTAGCCTCTTAATATGAGACAGCTTCTTGTGGAGATACTCGCATCTATACTTCTCTTCATAGTAGTTGGGACTAGACTGTAAAGGTAAGACAGAAAAAAGATTAGGGCATGAAAACATTTCTGCAGTTTAATATTTCACGTCCTTTGCTTAAAAACAGTCTTGAGCCAGTCTCAGGGGTTACCACATCCCACAAATTTGGTGTTACACAGTGTATTGGGTTTGCAGGGTAAGGTTTGGGTAGCGGGGGGCTACAGGGCTGGCTTCTGTGAGGAGCTACCAGAAACCTCCCCCGTGTCCGACAGAGCCAAGGACAGCCGGCCCCAAGACCGACAGACCCGCCGCTGGCCAAGGCCGAGCCCATCAGCAACGGTGGTGGTGCCTCTGGGGTAACANCACGCTGGAGCAGCCTGTCCCTGAAGGGCTGCACCCCACGGAGGGACCCACGCTGGAGCAGCTCATGAAGAACTGCAGCCCGTGGGAAGGACCCACGCTGGAGATGTCCGTGGAGGACTGTCTCCCGTGGGAGGGACCCCACGCTGCAGCAGGGGAGGAGTGTGAGGAGTCCTCCCCCTGAGGAGGAAGGAGCGGCAGAGACACCGTGTGATGGACTGACCGCAATCCCCATTCCCCGTCCCCCTGCGCTGCTGGTCGTGGGGGGGAAGTAGAGAAAATCGGGAGTAAAGTTGAGCCCAGGAAGATGGGAGGGGTGGGGGTAAGGTGCTTTAAGGTTTAGTTTTTATTTTCTGAACACCTTGCTCTGATTTGATTGTTAATTAATTAAACTAATTTCCCCAAGTTGGCTCTGCTCTGCCCGTGACAGTAATTGCTGAGTGATCTCCCTGTCCTTATCTCGACCCACCAGCCTTTCAGTATATTTTCTCTCCCGCTGTCCCCCTGAGGAGGGGCAGTGATAGAGCGGCTGTGGTGGGCACCTGGCATCCAGCCAGGGTCACACCACTACAACATACCTGGTTTATCTTTTGATACTCTCCTAAGACTTCTTCACGAAGGACCTTCAAGAAAAACAACATGAAAACAATATGAAGAATATTTCACTACTACCAGAAAATGCAAGTTTATGTAAAACTCTAAAAATGCACTCAGTTTTATTCAAGACACTTTCTTACCCATAAGCCATACCACTCTCCCGCATTACAAACAGCCTCCCATATCCCCCAAGATCTGCAATTAAAGCTGTAAAGAGGCAACAAAAGGAGCATGTGTTTGAAGATTACCTTTGAGAAGTCACTCATGCTGCTGCGTGTTCACTGACAGGAGGTTGAGGGCTGAACGACTTTTTGCAGGGTTTTGTTAAGCTACAAAAATCAGAGCTAGCCCATGCAGGGGCTGAGCATGTATGCAAATTCTGCAAGGCTACCCTTTGTCTGACTGAGCAGTACCAGGGATTTTAAAATACTCCTGCTCACATACACATTTGCAATCTGTCCAAAAACTAAATACAATCAACCAAAAATCCTCAGTATACTCCCAGAATTAAAGCATTCTGATACTGAACATGGTGAATTTGTATGTCCAAATCAGAGAAGTCCAGGCTGGAAAGCCAGGATATCAGGTTCTTAATACCCTTCTCTGCTAAAATCATAGCTAGAATCAGCCAACTGGAAGATGAAGAAGTTGCGGCTGTAGGTTTAGTTAAGTGTGTAAGATCACGGGAAACAGAGGGTCAGGAAAGCCTTGGGATTACAGCCTCTGGTTTCCATGCGCTTCCAATCTTCTCCCCCATCTCTGTTAAGTGCACCTCCCCACCTTGCCAGGAGGCTGAGGCTGTCACCAAAGCCTGAGCCAGTCTGGTACCTCCAGCTATGTGACTGGTTACCTGGTCTCAGACGTTGAACCTGGGCAGTCTTGTAAAACCACATCAATATAATTTAATAGATAAATATACTAAAGAGTCTGCCTGTGCTGAAAATGTGGACTTTTGGAAGGGATAAGAGGGACATGAAGCGCAATCTTCACAGTTTTATCCTTCTTCACCTGATATTCTTTGGACTCTGGAGAAAGAAGCTTCCATTGTGCATCAAGCTCCATGAATCTCCTGGTGATAGTCTCCATCCGAGCATGCAAGTTCCTGTATTCACCATACTCTGCATTGAAGTCATTCTTGTAACTCTGGCGTTGCTCATATGAGACTATAGCTCTGTATTTTCTAATGGAAAAATAGCACACACATGTGATTTTACACCAAGGACATTTCATAGTGAATATCAAGCATAGACATTCAAGCTTTAAGTCAGTTAACTATGGGGCTGACTTTGCTTCTACATGTAAGCACATGTGCCCCAAGAGAATGCACTGAGGTAATTACAGAAGTCTACAATATTTTTGTGAACATTATTTGCTAATATTTTACTTTTTAGAGTTTTTATTCAGAGGCTGAGCAAAAATAAGTGTAGCATTTAGAAAAGATCAGCAAACATTCAAATATAGAAGGACCAATAAACGCATCAGGTTTAGTGAGAGAAGAGAAACTGATAGACTATAATCTCTTTCTGTGGAAGGACAGGTTAAGTAAGTTAGATTTACTTTTGAAAATTAGTTTTCATTATGTTTTTGGAAGGGACTGCATTTATGGAGTTGGATGCAATTTCTTTTTTTGGCTATATTTGTGCCTATCTAACAGCAAAGCATAACTAATGATAAAATTTGATTATTTTAGTGAACTCCAGTTCTACTGTTGTCCATTTAACTATAGCAGTTGCAATACAGCAACAAAAACAAGCTGCAGGGAAGCCTGAAACTAAAAACAGCCCATTACATCACCTCCTAAGGAGAGCAAAACCTATAAATGCTTAAAGCCACTGATGCGATTGAAACTTTCTTCATTCCCCTCTCCCTGAAATCAACATGAGCGGATTTAACAAGCTCATTATACAAATCCAAGATGAAGTGGCAATGCCAAGTAATTGATACAATTTCCCACTGCTGTCACACCAGTACTTCTGGTCCTCCTACCCTGAAGACCTGATTCTCTTTGGATGACACAGGCACTCCACACGGGGACAAATCCTTCAAACCATCCATAGATTAATTTTAACAAGCAGTAAAAATTTAACAAGTTGAAAGTCCGTACCAACACAGACAACAACTTTTGGCAGTGACGTATCCCAGGCCAGATGCACCTGATTAGGGTGCTAGACAATTTTAAAAAGAAAACTAAAGATGCCCTTCAACATTTTGGGAGGCACGTGTGAAGCGGTGCGGAGTACTGGCTTACACACAGCTACATCCCACAGCATGAGTCCTAGCGCAGGACAAGAGTCCGGGAAAGCAGCTGCAACGTAAGCGTGTGGAGAGGGGAGAAATGACAGTAGAAGTGGGGAGAGATGTGAATCTGGTTTGTTTTCCCAGCTTTTGCTTAAAATTTGCTTAAAGAATTTCAGTTCCTTTAGTCTCATAATCTTTATATTAAGTTGGAAAGTATCTTTGTGCTAAAGCTTTGATTATATTCATGAAATATGTAGCACTTAGAGACAGGGAGAGAAATTGGAATAAACTATCAAAGTCCTTTAAACTGTATCAGACTGCAGGTGCTCTCAGGTTTCAATCTTTCTGTAATGATCAGGCAGATGTCTGAAACAGCACGACCTGATTTTTTTCCAGGACACTGTGGCCAGCAGATTATCTGTGAGATTGTTCCGGAGGTTGTTCCTTTGACAGGGAATTCTTCATTAAAGTTTTTCACTCCCGATCAAAACTAAACCAACTTTATGAAACCGCACATGAAGGCTTTTGTTTTGCTTTGTTAAAGTTTTAGCAATGGCTATTGCCATCCAACTTTAATATTAGATTACATCAAACAACCATATACCTTACTTCTCAGTATCACTGCTCTCAGCTCATCAGGAAGCAGACAGCGAAGAGCTGAATCTGCCCATTTTCACCCAGCAGAGGATGGGAATTAAATGTAGGTCTGAGCTCTCAGCCTAACATGTAAGATCTAAACTGCTTCCCTGCAGGGTCAGACCTATTTCTGTCTCTCCATGGAGCATCACTTACAGTATTAAATATGATGCAGGGTGCTACCATGCCATCTCCTTCAACGCAGACGGAAGGTGCTCTAAAGCGCTACGGGGAGGCCTGGCCGCCCTTCCTGACGTTACTCCTCTGACAGAAGCTGGTGAGCCTGGCGATTCACAGCGCTGTAACAGACTTCTCCCTCCCCTCTCGCACTGCAAAGGGGGCTCAGCACCACTGCTGTGGGTAGTGCTGCGCAATCGCACTGCTAGCAGGCGTCGGACTCATCCTGGCTTCACCTATGGCGATGCTCATTTCAGCTCTCAGCATTGAAGGGCCATCAAAACCTTCTCAAACTCACCCTTCCAACTGCGGAAAGAGCTTTCTATTGCTCCCCACTGTGCCCACCCCCCCGCAAAAAAAGCATTTTATTAGAAAGTCAGGTTGCACTGACCAAGTTATTCCAGTTATTCCACTGCAGCCTCCTTTGACTTTCACATTTTAAAAGAAAGGCCACCAATAAAACTGTGGGGAAAAGGCCTGGACACCGGGCATTTGAAGAAGCTATTTCTCTCTTTTATAACAGTAGAGAAAAATCCTCCTGTTAGAAAAGTTTTAATATTCTAAAAAAGTATTTAGGCAACCAAATGATTTTATTATTATAGCGCTTTCATTTTAAAGCACATTCTTTAATACCTGTCATGGATTAAAACCTTTTTTTATATAGCAGGTAAATTTTACCTTTTGGGCATGTTAATTTGATGTATGACAACTTGTTAAGGAGCTAAAATTAAAACTTACTTATAAAATTAAACTGTAATTTTATAGACTGCAATATGCCAGTCATTGTAGATATGTAACATTTCACATGCAGGTTTAATGTCTTTTTATCTTGCTTTGTAGTCAAAATTAAGCAGCTAAAATTTAAAAATTTGAATTAAGGTTTTTCTGTTTTCTCCAGCAATTTGGTCTGCAATTCTATGATGAAATTGGATCTTTGCTGTAGCTTCAAGTTAGTCAGTGGCCATTTTACATCAAAGCTTTAGAAATAACTTTGATGGTTAACTCCTGTTAGCTCATACATAGGCTCTGTAATGCTGGACTAAAGTCTGCTGCTATCTTCCCTCCCCACCTTTGCAGCTTAGATGCACTAAGCACTGAAAACACAGGAGAGTGTCCAAATTTATGTATTCTGTATCTTAGCATTCAGCTTTCCTCCTGTGTTGCCTCCCCTCTAAAAAGAAAACAGTGCATGTTCATATTCCTTTTTTATTGTGTTCTTGAAGAAGAATTAAATTAGGTATTGTAAGTCTTCTTCTAAAGTATATTAAAAATTCTTTTTAACATTTCTTTTCCCCCACAATAATTAAGGGGCAACCTCAGAGTTTAAAACTTGCAGGTACTCGAATAAGGCAGCTGGGTGACTTAAAGGAACTTGTCATTATTCTAAAACTGTATTTTGGTAAATTTTCAATTTTGCAGCTAAACAACAGTTTTTATAGGTGATTTTTCAACTGCTTCAACAAGTGGCAAGAGACTCGTAATTGTTATTTTACTCACAGTAAGTAGTCTGGCTGTTCAGCTGTTGATGAAGGAGAATCTGTGGAGGAAGTGCAAGTTTCTTTAACTCCTACAAAAAAGCAGAATTTTGACACTTGTGATAAACAGATTTTTAATATAGCCAAACAATACCAACCTGATGGGCTTCAAAAACATCCTTTAGAGCTTTATTCTCACAGTAAATTACTTATCGAGCTTATTCTGAGCTAATAGTGCTCACACAACCTTCTCCACAGTAGGCAGTGCCGGGGTTTAGAAAGAGGGCATGGCTACTTTTTTTGACAGGTTCTGCGCTACTGCCGTATTAACCCAAGGTCAGCTTTTCTTATTTGAAGACATGATGTGGCATCTGCACAGCAATTCAAGTTATGCAGCAACAGATGTAGCTGCACAAAAGAAGACAGCTTGGTATATACATCTCTCTCTCTCAACATCCAGCTTCCAGCAAGAAATAGAGTAGAAAGCTGAAGTTCTTTTCATGCCGTGTTTCTACCCCTCTTTCCCTGCCAACTAAGGATATCCAAAGTTAGATTTAATTTCAGCGCTCTTCTAAGCAGGAAAGTCAATAGCATTGTATATGGGTTACTGGCATTCAGGCTTCAATAACCTGCAACAAAGACTTGCTCCTCATTAACTTGCCAATACTGAGTTTGAAAGTTATTTGCACTTGTAAATTGCTCTTTTGCTCTTTTAAATGGCGTTATGAAAGCACAGTACAGTTAATCTCTAATCCCTCTTTTTAAAGGAATATTTCAAGAGCCCCCTATCTTTTTGATAAATAAGAAAAATAGCTACTGTAAAGAAAAGTTAGATGGAATGGGAAGGAACACTCAGTATCTTGGTAATCTCTCTCTGCTTTTCATTTAGGGCTTTGTGGCAAGCTTAAAAACACACAATCCTTTATATTGATTATTATATTACATTGCCATTGTTTAAACACAGTATTTCTGCCATGGCTCAGCCATTCTTGCCAACCTCTAAGCTATCTAAGCTTTAAGTCATGAGGAGAGAAAAAAAGCTATCATATGATGTCCTACTCGATTCTTTTGCTTTTAATATTGAAAATATTACGCGGTATAGCAGGAGTATAAAAAGAAGCGTAATAGCGGGAACAAAATCTGAGAGAAATGCAAACAGTGATATTCATAGTCACAGTACATACAATACAACTTATGTGAGCAGTTTTGCCGCGAGCATTTCAATTCCAAAAGTTCAAGTGCATCTGTTGGCGTGGCTCGGTCCATTTGAAAGCTTTAGCATAAGGACCAACTTGAAACCTAGTACAGGTTTTTCCTCCCCTAGCTGTTCAGAATTCTCCTACTGCCTTCTGGAGAAAGATGCTCACATGTTTAAAAATTCAAGCATGAATATTTTCAAAGCAATCCCAAGCCATGTGGGCACAGTATGTCCAAGGTAGATGGTCTCAAAGCACTCTTATCTACAGGCACAACACCACTTCAAAGAGGCACCCTGCATACTCTAAAGATGCCTCTGGGCTGTGACAGGAAAGGGCTAAACCCGACTTCTAATTTGTGAGTCAAACCTTTGAAATTAGACAACACACAGATTTAACAAAGGAACTGAACTCTGCCCTATTTTTGTGTGTGTGTGTGTGTGTGTGTGTGTGTGTGTGTGTGTGTGTGAAGAAATCAAGTATTTGTGTGTTTCTGTTCAGCTTTTCGATGACATTTTAAGTGTGTACCATTTCTACATGTTTTGAAGTCCTACATTCTGCAGCTAAGATGGAGAGGAGTTTACAGCGCAGTTCAAACCAAAATTCTAGTAAACCGCATGCCATTTTACGCAGGTTTTAGACTTCCCATGAAAAGGCAGAGTTCGATGAGCGTCACGTTGTGATACATGTTGAAATACATTTATGTCTGATCGATGTGTTTCAGTAAACTAGTATGCAATAAGTACGTGTGACAGACTTATTTTCAGCATGCAGGCTTTAAAATTTGCTGATGGAGAAAGTGCAGTAAGTTTCAGTAAACGGTCAGTTTACTGGAAATCAAGCAAAAAAAAAAAAGTCCATTCTTTTTGTTTTTCTAGTACCTAGCTCTTCCTTGTAACAGTTTCTGCCCAGCAGCAATCCACTTAAGGTTTCTTGTTCTAATGATTTTTGTACTACAGAGGGAGAATTCTTATAAATTAATCTAATTTTAGCTAAGGTTCCAGCAGAACAAGTCCAGCTTTTGGTTTTTGTTGGTTTTTTTTGTTTGTTTTGTTCTTTTTAAAGTAACTCACAATGTAATGCAACAGCAGACACCCCCCCCACCCCCACTGATTCTTCATGACCATAAAGTAGGGGTAATGGCAAGGCACTTAATATACAGCAAGTGAAAAAATAGATCATTTGCATTTCCAGTCCCTGGTTCTACTGGTCCCTTTTCACCAGGGTTACACTTATAATAGTTAGGAATTAATAACAGCATTAATACCTTCATGTGAATCCAAAAGGGAGGAATTTTGCAGTTTGTCAGTTTCTTCTTTGCTAGGGCCTTTCTCCCCCTTGCTCACAAATGTAGTGCCCTGTGCTTTGCTTTCCTCCTCTTCCTCCTCGTCCTCCTCCTCCTCCTCCTCTTCCTCCGACTGCTCTTTTGCCTTGGGCTTTTGGTGCAACACTGCATGCTTCTTGCCTGTGGGCTTGGGAGATTTGACCTGCAACTCAGCAGGCGCTGGGATTCCCAAAGGAGTCTGAGAGGTATATCTTTGTTGCTGGTCCCAATATTTGCTACTGCTGTTTTGACCGAAGCTGTCCACTGGCAGGTCTTGCGTCCCCTGCCCCTCAGGGGTGCTGGGGGAGCTGGAGCTGGCAGTTTGAGGAGGGTTGGAAGCAGGAAGGAGTGTGGGAGGCAGCGGCAGGGGAGCGGGAGTAGCGGCGGCTGCTGGGCGGGGAGGCGGCGGAGGGGCGGCATGGGCTTTCTCACTGGAGGCGAAGAGGTGGCCACTGCATGATGGCTCGACTCGACTCCTCAGGTGAGATATCCTCTGCCTTTTGTTCATCAGAGGATCGATAAAATTGGTATTCAAAAGCCGTTTCTGTAATAAATTTAAAAAAAACCACACCCAAATTAAAAAAAAACTCAGCACAATTAAGTTTTGCTCCCATTCTGAAAAAGGAGCACTTCTGAACAGGCAATAGTTGAAAACACGTCTTATCTAAAAATAGCTGTCAAACAAAGAACTACTGCAGCTAAACACACGGTTTGTTTCATTCTTAGTTTCTAGTCTTACGATTTAGCAAGTTTCACTTCAGATCTACAGCTGAAAGGCTTTGGGAGAAAGGTGCTCTCTTCAGCAGCTCTATCAAAGGCTTTACCAAAACGAGGAGGGCAGGTTGGTGTTTTTAGGAAGAGACTTCAGTTGGGACATACTGGGCTAAGAGTCAGCTTTTGCTGTCACAAAGCCATGCCATTTGCTAAAGCAGCCCCAAGACACACGCAGCAGTGTGCTTATCAGAGTGCGAGAAGTGCAAAGCTGATAAGAGTAGGTAGAACACCCAGTTTTGCTACAGTTGTCGTTCCAGCTGTTCTTCAGCTGAAATGCTGGTTCACATCCTCTTCTCTAGCAAGCACACACTGCTCCTGATGATGTGCAAGCGGCAGCTTGGACCAGGAGTGCCAGGCACGGCTCTGTGCCACCCTGTTGAAATAAATCCAGATTCTGTGTGTACAGAGGCAGGTCCCTGAGACCATTTCACCCGCTGACTGGAAGAACGTTAGGGGAAAATAGAGTTGTGCTCTCCCTCCTCTATTTAAACATAAATATCTCAGTGGGGAAAGACTTTCCGTGCTCCCCAGCTTATCGCTGTACACACGCAGGCTTCTTCAGGTTCACAGTGCTCTTTAGATTTCAGCTGCATTTATTGAAGTGCAGTTTCAGTCACGGAAAGTATCAAACTTTCCCTTAAAGTAATGCCTTCTATGCAGAGTTTTCCAAGCTTCTTCTAAAAGGGTTTGCATTGTCCTGTTGTATTGATAAGAAGACGGGACATATGTGTTTTAAGTCTGAAAAGGCTGGGGGAAGGCAGATGTGCTACCTGCTGATTCACATCTGCCTTATCGCACGTGGGCTACCCTGAATCAAAATGGGTGCTTAAATGATGCCTATAGAAAAAAAAAAAAAATACTCCTCTAAGTGAATCACTGCCGCAATTCGTCCTTATTCTAGACCTTCCTAAGCGTTCTATTCAAACAGTAACACAAGGATGTTTGTGCATATTTTACATATTATAACTAGCATATCACAAAGAACCTTGGACATGCACAGCCATGTAACAAAAATATACACATATCTTGTCTTTAGACAAGATACATACCAAGATAAACAGATTATGTGGCAATACAAAACAGCTTTAAGTATTTAACTGGAAAGTACAGGGTCATGTAACAATAATGGGTAACCAAGAAGGTCAGCAGGCGAGTTTAGGCCTCCGGAAGGTCAATGAGCTATGGACGGACAGTTATGATTTAGGCCAACATGCTGGCTGTTCAAACACAGCAGGGATGGTCTCTGTCAGAGATCTAGGTCTATTTACAAAACACTGTGTAGACAGGAATTGTTTATTTTTCCAAATATTTTAATAAACATTCTGAAATACCGAACACTAAATATAGCAGCCCTTGAGCTACGTGACCTTAAGTTTTCTGTGGTCTTTGACAGTGCAGCCATCTTAAAAAAAAATAAATCCAATTAGAAATAAACACTTCAGTTTCTCATGTGTTAAAGACAATATTAGTGCTTTACATCATAGCTTTTACACCAATATAAAGTGTGATAAATCTTAATACACTGTAAATAATGTCTAAAAAAACCTCAAATACCTGAGAAGTTGATGGAGCACCTTTATCAGAAGTTACAGGAGAGTTCAAATGGCTGGTGCTGGTGGCATTCTGAGATGAATTTAATTTTCTGTAAGGATGACCCAACATTTTAGGTTACAAGGCAAAAATGTCTATGTTATAATTCTTTCATTATAGGGAAGGCAGACATTCATTTCCCAGAAAAAGTTTTTTAAATGGCTATTTTCCTTCCCTTAGAGACTGAACTTACCTAGAAAGTATTAACTCCAATGACTGTTTATCTATTTCATTGTATCCAGGCCAATCTTTTTGAATATCTTTAAATACATACTCCTTCAGACTGTAAGAATTATCCTTTGGATTCAGGTTGGCTACCTACAGGCAGACATTTAAGAAAATAAATGTTCATTAAACCTAAATGCAAACTACAGAAATAAGATTGCTACTGCAGAGCTAAATCAAAGCTGAAAATGAAATCACGCACCAGTTTTCCAGGGTTTTTAGATGTGAAGATCAAAGTAGTTCTCGTGTAATGAGCACCAATTTAAAAAAAAATGTGGTCAACTTAGGATGTAGAAATTCAGATGTAAGAAAATCCCAAACCGATGCAAACATGTATGAAATGCACTCTATGAAAACCTCTCTCCACATCACTTACCTGGTTTTTTGGCTTTAATACAGCACTGAGAATCAAAGCAAACTATGCCAAAACTTTAAGTCTTCACTGCATGAAGTACATTGAGAGGCCTAGTTTTTATTTTTATTTTTTTTTTCTTTTTTTTTCAGAACTGAAGAACACCATCTCCACGTACAAATTCAGGGTTGTTCAACTTCAGGAGGACACCAGCTATACTGCCATGGCAGAGCACAGACTGTGCCTGGAACAATGCATGTTTTCCATCATCATGTTTTCCATCATTAATGACCACAGTATGTCATCATTTGTCTTGATAAACAGGATTCCTTTTCTTTCTCAAGTGCCTGAGCCACAGGAAGATATAGCTTTCTACTGAACAATGTACAGGATAATCTAACTGGCACTGAACTTATTTTAGTACAGAGATGAATTATTCATCTATCCCATTAGTTTTAAGCCATATTGAAGTTTTATTAATTGGGAAAAAAAGTAACTGTACTCATATCTAACAAGTTAAATTTTGAAAACAAGATTTAGTGCTAAAACGGTTAAGGAGAGGTGCAAAGGCCCAGATGCACTCTTCCTTTTGCAGACACAGGGTTCATTACAGCAAACCATTGTCATGAGAAGGTCATGCATGCCTTGCTGAATGCCTTTGAAAATAAAATGACTTCATATCTTCCTTAAGTAAAAAGTATACTCAAAAAGTTAAAATGAGCTAGTAAAACATTGAGACCGTTGACACCTAAAGTGCCATGTTAGACTTGATCACCTGGCACCTGTTCAGAGTTTCGGAGAAAACCTCAAAAAGAAAACAGTCTCCGTCAATTTGCCTGATATAAAATGCTGAATAACAACACACCACCACTGGTTTTTGCAGCTTTGCCTATTTTTAACTCCAAAAGCTTGATGGATAAATACTGCTAATCTGTGTGTGTGCGCACACGTCTGTCTGTCCCCAGTTTAAAAAAATTAAAAGTAATAAAGATACCCAGAAACAGTAATTCACTAGTTAAAAACAGAATTAAAGCTGTATACCAGGAGAAGCAAATCTGCGCATATTAGATCTCAGCAAGTTCAGGCTGCTGATTTTAGATTTGTACCAAAAAACCTCATTTTGAAGCTAAAGAAAAATATAAGCAAGGCTTTTCATGGTGTAGTGGTGCTACCGTGAGCATTTCTGAATGCAAACCAGTACCTTGAGGTAGTTCACGCCACATCCAGCAAACAGACTCCAAGAAAGTCTCCTTAAACACTGCCAAGCATAATGGGACAACATTTTTGCACCTTTTATCCTCTAGGGAGCTGAGCTTTTGGAATTTTACAATCAACTTAAAGTGTAAATTGACTACTTCAATTCATATGTAAGAAGATGGCTTTTGTTAAATTGTGTATGTCTTCAGGGTGAAAAAAAGCCTATCGTTGCACTGGGCAAACAAAGCAACAATACTTAACATATTCAAGCAATGAGCTTTTAAAAATCAGCATAGGATTAACCAAAGCTGTAAAAATGTTTCATTTTACTCCCTTTAATTGTTTCCAAAACACTTTTTCCCTAGATATACAGGCAATGTTCCTACTTTACATTAACCCATGCATAATTCAGCCACAGTCTATGGGTACAGGGAGTATTTAAAAAATAAGGGAGGAGCCGCTGCATCTTACAACACTTCAGGAAGCCTTTTCTGAACTGTTTTAGTAGAAAATTAGTAAGTGACACTCCTGAACACACAGCTTAGAAGTTTCACCTATACAACATCATAGGCTTACCAATAGTTTTGGTGGATATGATAAAAAATACAAGTGGAACTTAACTCAGAGGAACACTGGAAAAGCTACTTAATAAAAAAAAGGTTTCATGTAAGATACGGCACAATCCACATGACAGCAAAGAAATACTATGCTCAAAATCGGACCACCACCTTTTTCATCTACGATTTGGCTGGAACACCCTTCCCTGGATTGCAGTTGTAACAGATCCCAAGAGAAACCAAGAACCATTTACAGGCCACCAACTACGTTCAGATGAAATGCTAACCTACGCGATTACCAAACTTCTCAAACTCATGACAAGAAATATTAAGTACTATGACAAACTATTTCACACAACCAAGAGAACACATGGTCAGTTTCTCTCAGTTATGCTGCCTAAGTAAAAGAGAGAGGAAAATATAAGACATTAGGAACACAAAGCTAGAAATAGTTAATTATTGCCTCCCATTCCAGCAAAACAAAAACACTCCCCAAAATTTTTTTTCCTCATGCTGACTTGCAGTTTGGGGCATATGTATAAAGTTGATTGAAAAACCCAGACAAGGAGCATTACATAAGTTGCTTATTATTTTCTAATTTAAATACAGGAGTAACACGCCTCAAAATTATGATTAAAAGAATAGCAGGAGGGAAAAAATGCTGGCACAAGCCCCATGATCTCACCTGATGAAGGATAGTTCCAAGGGAATTCTTGTCCTTTTGGCTGACACCATCTCTCTGCAAGCGAGCAAGTAACTCTGGTTTCTTGTAACTCCTCAGTGCCAGCAAGTGAATCACCCTGTCCCTGTACGGTCGCTGAAAAACAGTATTGTGTGCATGAGTCTTCCGTATTGTGTTTGCAGGGTTCATGGGTGTTGACCTCTTCCTCTCGGGTGCAGCATCTGGAATGCTTTGTGGTGCTCTTCTGACCTGTACTCTTCTTCCTAAAGTAAGGGGGGGAAAAGAAAAAAAGAAAAAAAAAAGTGTGACACAGGAGATTGGGAGAAGACAAGAAAGTTCATGTGAAAGAATTAATAAGCCGAATAAACTCTAAAAACTGTATTTAGCTAGCATTTCATAACCTATAAGAATATACAGGTAGCAAAGATGCACCAAGCTAGACATTAACAAATAAATATTCAATATAAAAAAATCACTGGTAAACGAGTGATATCGGTAGGAAGACTTCTACCGATTATTTATATAGATGGTGCTTTTATTATTTTTCCAGTTTATAAGCTCAAGCACTGAATGCCCAAACTCAGGCATTTTTTTTAGAAGAGTGCTCTGTAGTATTATACAAAGATCTTCCATATAATTAAAACCATCCCCATTAATGCCTAGCGAGACCAAGTCTACACAATTAATTGCATCACTGCTTAAAGAAACTACCAACCCTTAGTGTTATTCACTTGAGTTACCATAAGTTACACCACATTTTAAGCTGAAATGTTCCCCTCTTATTAAATAAGCCCAGGTTTGTCAGAAACAATACACCAAAAATTTAACAGTTCTTGGGACCAAGGCCAGAGAAGTTTTAAAACATGGCCTGCACAGCATTTTGGATAAAACTCTATAGAAAGACACATTACTCAACAGGAGGAACAATGCAAATGCTTGCAAGTGATGCATCCAGAACTTAAAAATAACACCACCTACCCCGAAACTCAGTGTTCCAGAAAAAGATCCAAACTTCTCTACTCTCTGTTTTTAAATAGCATTTGCTATCAGACAGGAAAAAAAAAACAACAACATCCCCCCACCCCCCAAAAAAAAAGATTTATCAGGATATTGCAGAAAATCATTGCAGTAAACATTGTTTGCAATCCAACAGAGAATGTGACACAAACTAGGCATTTTTCTGAAACCAGCGACTCATGTTTAGTACATGAGGGGAGACTTAATGAGTATTGGTGAGAAAATCTGGAGCTTGTTCTCTTCTATCAGACACACAGAGACTGAGCTGTCCTTATGCACGGCTTCTCCTCAGGAAGAGCAAAAATCTGTTTTCACTTTGCACTGGAAGCCAAACCTTTATACCTTTCCACCCTGCATGTTCCCTGGACTTTGCCCTTCTGGTTTTCAAGAACAAACCAAATCGCGCAAACATACATAGTTACATTTTTAGAACAGTATGAACTTGCCAGTTGTTTACTGAACATATTACAAACGTTCTGACATGTTAAATTCAATGTAGATACACAAACCCCAGCACAGCGGATAGCGTAAGCAGCATTCGAACAAAACACCTCCTAAAGTCATGTGTCTGAAGCACTTCACATGTTGCAAAGTCACCCCTGTGCCCTACCAGCAACTAGATCTGTCCTACCTGAGCTTCTTCAATGCCAGTCTGACACAAAAGTTTCCCCAAACACCATAATTGTCCTACTGCCAGTCTTCAGACCCCATTTATTGGATGTTAAACATTCACTTAAGTTCTACTTAAACAACTGACAAGAATCACGCAGATCATTCACATGCAAAACAGAGCTTCCCCAACAAGAAGTTTAGAAATGGATGAAAGTGGCTCCTCTCCTGTTGCCACCGAAGAGCAGTTTAGACAATACAGGGCAGAGGAAGCAGTCCCAACTCCACGTCCTGGTATTAACCCGTGCCCAGCTCCCTTAGTGTCGAGGCCACACGCACCTAGTTTTGTGTCTCCAAAAAGCCATGACGATGTTGGCTTAAAATGCTCTGCAGTAGGTTGAGGCAGAGCAAGCATTGCGCCATCGCTGTCGGGGACGTCTGTGCTGGCAGAGGACTGCAGCCAAAGCCAAGTGAGACCCTGTTTGACTTTATGAAGATTGATGTACCTGGTTCAGCTCACCGCTGCGGGCAGGACTGCCGCTGCCGGTACCACTGAGTGCCTATGAGGTGGATGCTCACCTGGAGTCTATCTGCAGCCAGCTCCAGGCTCCTCAGGGAAACAGTCCCCAGAAGAGTTTAGTAATTAATGATACCACCTAAATGCTATTTGTTTTGTAGAAAATGATGAAGTCCATGGGAAGATGCCAACATTACCTTACTTTAACAATTTTTTTATAAAAAAACCAACCAACCAAACATGGTCTTGTGATACAAGTTGGTTATTAATGACCAAGACATAGAATAAATAAAATTTAATCAGCATTAGCAAGTGTGAAAAGCAAAGTTTTTCATATTAAGCTTATGAATTTGTATATGAGACTTCCTCAATGTTATTTTTTTTTTTCAGATTACAAATTAAGGTTAACGGTTTAGCACAGTATTCAGTTACTCAAAAGTGCTGTTACAAAACCAAAACATTAGCTACTAAACCAGAGAATTTAAGTGCATGGGGTGGTAAAAACCCTCACCTAAATGGTCAAAATTTCAGCCAGTCAAGCAATATGGGAGCAAGAAAGGACTGGCAAGCTTTCTGGGGCTAAAAAATGCTCATGTCTAAGTGCAGCAACAGGATACTGCAAATTGGTTAACATGAGAGCAAGCTACCTACACCTGAGACCTCCGAACACACCACCTTTCCCAAGAATACGCTGAAAAGTTGAATTACTGAGTTTGAAAACTTACAGACATCTAGTAGAAAAATGAAATACAACCATACCTAAAAATGGTCCACCAGGTTTAATAAACTTTGCACTTCGACTGCGTGACTCCTCTTCTGCCTGGGTCATGCGCTCTCTGGTCGTCACATAGGAATCATTTGTTGCACATACTGTAATTTTACTCTGTATAAATCCCAGGCAACTGAGTTGCGAGGCTCCAGAACTATAAAAACATTGAAAAAGGTTGAGCCCAAGCACTAGTTCAGGTTTAGAAGTATGGTTGTGTCAGGAACTTTAAAACCTGTCTTAACAGGCGAAGAAAAACGTTTTCCAGTTCTGACAGCTAGCTAGGGTGTAAATATATTCAAATTGTCTCTACACATCCAAATTGTATCAGTTTTACCTGTTGGTGTAATTACATTTTGTCACATAACCGTACTTGAGAGGCAGACTCAGGCTGGCGGCTGCACTGGTAAGTGCTGCAACGACAAATACAGGGACAACTCGGGCACGCTAACAGCGGGCACCTCCTGCCCTGGAGGCTCTCCACTGGCCGCCCGGCTCCCAGCTCAGCACACGTCTCCTCTCCTTTGCCTGCAGCGGCCCATGGTGGCCCCAGCCCCTGCGAGACCCAGGGAAGGCAAGCCAGCCTCCCCTCATCCTGCTTTCAAAGACATCCGCTCTCCTTGTCGCCTGCGTTGTGCGTTAGACAGCGCCGAGGAGTGCTTGGGCTTCACCTGCCTGCTTCTCTGAGGATTCCTGCTTGAGAAGAGGCACTTGGAGCAAACCCCGCACGGGGGGAAGGACCGCGAGGTCTCCTTGACGGTGTCAGGGCGGGCACTGGGCTTCAGGAGGTGTTTCTGGAAGAACCTGGCCCTCCATGGTCAGTCCAAATGCCTTCCAGCAGCGCAATGCGCCCAGCCAGGAGGACACCTCGACTAACAGCAGCTTCATTTATACTGGATTATGACTGCTCTTAATGAGCACACTGCACAGAACCTGCCATTACAACAGCTCTGACCAGAGAAAGGGCACCGGCTTTAGCTAACCCAAAACGCTTTAACCACCATAAAAGTCCCCATCAAGGCTCCAAGAAGAAGGGTCAAGAATCTTGTGTCTCAACTTATTACGTCGTTTCTGAGAGTCACAAAGCTGGACCAAGCCACTGACAAACATTTCAAGATGATACACCTAGTTCTGTCCATAGCCTAGAGCTATCTCTTGATTCCTTGCTCTGAATTCAGCACATTTGCAACAGAAAAAAAGATCTTTCTTGCCACCTAAAAGCATAGCTTTTACCCATTGCCCGTTTCCTTGAACGTCGCTGCCTTTATGCACGTTTTTACTGCAGGAGCGGCTGAGCACTGACCAAGACGCCGTGTAATCCCCGTCCTCAACTGAGCGTTTTCAAAATCTGAGCCAATTTTGAAGCTAGACTTGCCTTGAGCACAAGTTAGACCAGATACCTTGCAGAGGTCCTCTCTGCTTTTATTTTTTTAAAACTACTCAGTGTAACACTACATAAGTTTTGCGTTAACTCTGCAGGCACTTCACGCAAACGGAGAGCTGGCTACAAAGGACCTCGTGAAAGCTAGTCTAAATTAGATTTGGAAGTAGATTAGTAAAACCACATTAAAACTACCTAGGCATGCTATTCAGAACTAAAGCAGCTTATATTTAATCTTACTTATAAAGTGAATCCAGTTCAGTTTAACTGAAGGTGCTCCTTCCAAAGAAGAAAAGTGCCCTTGGAGATGCTCGGGAGAGGCAAGCCATGAGTGGAGGCAGCACCTCTCACCCCGGCATGCACTCCTGCCGCAGCTCACTAGCTGTCTAGCCCCTTTCAGATAGAGTTTAATAATAATAAAATAATAATAATAATAAAAAAAAAAAACCAAACAAAAAATAAAAACCAAACCAAACCAAAACCAAACCAAAACCCACACTGCCCCAGGCTCCCCCAGGTCTGCCACTAAACCATCTGGCTTTTTGCCAATCCCATCCATTAAGTGGGTTCACTGAAAGGCTGCATTGTAGTAGAAGAGACCTAAGGCAAGGGGAGAAAGAGGACGATAAGGATGCTGAGCGATCTCCTGTTAGGCAGAGAGCTATTAAATCAGCTCATTTTATTACTGCTCCTCAAACCCTCTATCTAGACGAACCCATGTTTTGAAATTGAGGGCAGAAGCTCTCATGTGACTGACAACCTGAGCAGCGCCTTTTGGAGACGCAGTGTGTCAGCGTGCCTGTTTGCTATCAGCTTCTCAGATCAATACACAAACTCTGCCTGCAATGTCCTAGTTAATCAAATGGGACAAACAGCCATTCAACACCACTGGACTACACTGAAACTATGCTGAACATAATATTATAGAAGCTGAAGAAAGCTTAATGTAAAGCACGGTATTCTCTTGCCTTTTTGGTAGACATTAACACTGTTCACTTTGACTCAAAGGACCAGGACAAGGCACTGCTGTATTACGTCTGGGTTCTGAAACACCATGGTCATGCAATTATGGATAAGGTCACTGATTTATGTGGTTCTTAAAATAAGACAACTATCCATCATGGCCAGCATGCTGCCAGCCATAATCATATTTACATATGGTTGTAGAATGGATCTGGTCTAGCTTGGACGATGCTGAACTCCAAATGTTTTTAAAAATAGCACTAAGAAGTGAGAAAGTACTCAAAAGGTTACTTTTTAAGAGCAAAACCAAAAAGAATTCTATGTAAAAGCAAGTATTTATAATTAGCAAGAAATCATGCTATTGCTAGGAATTCATTTTCTACTGCAGCTCATTGGGAGAAGCCTTAACCTTCTGTTAAAGGTTTTCGCTATATGCTCAAAGCCACAGAATCTACTTAAATTTGCCATGAAAGAAAACGTTAAGTAAAACTTACCTTGAGTCCGTTTGCTGGACACAGTCAAAGCTTCCCTGAGGATTATCTTTGCCAACATCTGACAAGCAGAAGTTAAACGTATGCGCTTCATTTGGCAGATCAACTTTGGGAATTTTAATAAGCTATAAAAGGAAAAAAAAAGTTTATGTAAAAAGTTCAGTCTACACACCCTTGCTTGTGATAAACAAGGACCGTAATTTTAAATGGGAAGCTGTATTTTGAAAGTTTTGATATGATTTCGGCCATGTCGCTAACAAGGCGGCTTCGGCACAATCCTCCCTCTGAAAGCAGCGCTGGCTAGGTGTCCGTTGCAGCAGTAACTGTGCTGGAAAAGCCACAGTCGCTCAGCCTCCCATTCAGCAAAGCATTCGAGTGGCAAGTCATCCTCTCCCATTTAGTGGCATTAATATGCACGTGCTTAAGTTTAAATGCACGTGCCCCAGTATAACCAAACAGACCAAAGCTCAGCTAACAAAACAGATGAGAGCAATTCACATAGACCACATCAGACGCTGCCCCGACTTTGTGATTTATTCGGTCCTAATGAAGCACATGCAGGAGTCAGCTCCGAGAATAAAAACAACAGCAACACCCAAATTACAAGAGAAAAGCTTCTTAAACTATAAAAGATGAATTTCAGCTCCAGCAGGCGCTGAAAGCCTTTTTCTTTTACTCAGCTCTAGATAAAATTATTTGCATAAATGTGAAATGTAAATAGTTTTTTGAAGGGTTCAGTCAGATGTAACAATACTTGATTTTCTTGGCTGAACGAATCATTTAGTACAGAACATGCCGCATTCTGCTAGAGCTTAAAAATGTAAATATGAGAAATCATTATAATATTTATTGGCATAAGCACATTTTTCAATGTGCTGCTATAGAAAACAATACTGAAGCACAAAAATCTACTACCATCCAATTACTTTATTCTGAAGGTAAAATTAGCTTGCAGTACATCTAAAAAGCTGTTCTTCTGAAATTTGCTTGAATTTTTAATGGAATATTAAATACAACTGACAAAGATATTTAAAAGCAATATTCAACAGTCTCTTAGAAATATTTCTCTCAGTATTTTGCTTGTGAAATTGGCCAGTCTTCATAAATGTCAATGTCATTTGCACAAAGTGCTACTACAAAGCAACTCCATTGCCATTTATATTTTAATGATCAGTCCTGGCAGAGCTTACCAACAGCTTGGGACAGTGACTGGACAAGCAGGAGAAAGACAAGTCAGTCACTTGAACACCATATTCTTTTACTTAAAGTACGAGTGTGCTTAGAAGAGCAATCCATGCTATATAAGAATGGAAATAAATCAGTTAATAAGTAAGTTACCAAACACATAATCTTGGATTATATATGCAGCTTTGCCTTTTAATGGTTATGAAGGTTAACCACCAACCTAAGAAGATCATAAGGGGCCCAAGTGACACTAAAATTGTTCTACATCCTATAACATTAACTATCACTGATTGAATGTTTCGGCGTGCTGTTTTTTCTACAAATATAGCAGGCGTGTATGGATGAATTTGACAATTTTAGTTCAACCCACTGTAGAAGAGGTAAAGGTTTTTAGCCTGATACACTTTCTCGAAAATCAATATATACTATGATCAGTCTAAGGCTGGCCCTCAAGAAATACAGCTGAGCAGAGAGAAGCAGGTAACGGTTGCTGTGTGTGCTTGGACTTCATTCTCAAAGCTTATTTTGAGCAAATCTTTATTTTTCATTGATCAGCCTAAAGAATGTATATGCATGCAATCACCTTAAACACTAGGTATTTGTGTACCGTAATATTTATATTTAAAATTCTGGAAGAATTGCCACGGGTATTAAATCAGAGTGGCTCAATGTGTTTTCATGCAATTACGCGAAGACAGAAGCTGGCCCTAGAGCACATTTAAAAACGTGTCTGTTGCTGTTCCACTCTTTCACTGAGGTCTTATTTCTCCCAAATATTGAAAAAGACACTGAAAAAGTATGGAGAAAAACAAGCTTACCTCCTTACAGGCCGATGTCTGTGAAGCCTGTCACAGACAATGATTCCCCAGGAGCAAACTCAAATGGAAACACTGAATATTTTGAAGCCACCCCCTGCCCCCAACCCAAGCAAACTCTTTAAGAAAGGCACAGATGATGATGAAGGAACCAGCTACTGCAACCACTGTGACAGGTTTCTTGGCATGAGCAAAGAAAAGGTCTAGAAATTTACCTTGCTACTCAAATTTTTAGGATATATTTTTCATAAACTTCAAAAGAACTAGAAGACCATTCCTCAGTCTTACATTAATTTGGATTAAGAGAACACAAGAATGGTAGGGGAATATTCCTCTGGTAGAAGATTTAAAAAGTGGCAGTGCAACTAACCAGAAAAGAAGATTTTAACTCTTTCATCCCCAGTTCCAATGTTTTATTATTTAATCAGTAAAGCAGCAGACACAAGCTTTTCATTTTTGTGAACCTTTTTTTGGACCTGTTCAGAATATCCACACAGCCAAAGCTTTGTCCCTTGAACAAGCAAATTTATTGAAGTCTCTCATAATTCAGATAACCCTATTTAATAAACCTGGACAAGCTCTTTGGGAAAAAATGCATTTTAAGTTATATTAAATGCAATTAAATCAGATAAGCCTATTTCCCATATTATGGTTCAAAAGTGAAAGCCCAAACATTTATGAAATAGAATGAAGAATAATTATTGAATCTGCAGGTAATACAAAGCTGGCAGGGACAAAATGCATGAGGATGGAGTAAAAATTCAAAGCAGTCTTGAAAAACCGGAATGGAGGTCTGAAAATAGGTGTATACTACCCTTCAAAAGAGGCTGTGCAAGGTACCTCATTTTGAAGTAAAAACCCAGCACAGGGCAGCAGCTGTACAGAAAACAATCTGCAGGTTACAGTTGAACATGAGCCAGCAGCGTGCCCAGGTGGCCAAGGGGGCCAGCAGCACCCTGGCTTGTGTCAGGGGTGGTGTGGCCACAGGAGCGGGGCAGGGATGGTGCCCCTGTGCTGGGCACTGGGGAGGCTGCCCCGCGAATCCTGGGGTCAGGTTTGGGCCCCTCGGGACAAGAAGGACATGGAGGGGCTGGAGCGTGTCCAGAGAAGGGCAGCGGGGCTGGGGCAGGGTCTGGAGCACAAGTGTGCTGGGGGGCGGCTGAGGGAGCTGGGGGGGCTCAGCCTGGAGAAGAGGAGGCTGAGGGGAGCCCTCATCGCTCTCTGCAGCTGCCTGAGAGGAGGCTGTGGTGAGGGGGGTCGGTCTCTTCTCCCCAGTCACTGGTGATGGGACGAGAGGAAACGGCCTCAAGCTGCGTCAGGGGAGGTTTAGGTTGGGTATGAGGGAAAATGTCTTCATGAAAAGGGTCATTGGTCACTGGCACAGGCTGCCCAGAGCGGTGGTGGAGTCACCATCCCTGGAGGTATTTAAAAGATTCATAGACATGGCATGGGGTTATGGTTTAGGAGACAGGGTAGTGTTGGGTTGGCGGTTGGACTTGTTGGGTTGGCGGTTGGACTTGATGGTCCCAGAGGTCTTTTCCAACCTTAATGATTCCATGATTCTATGATCCCCTGACAAAACAAGTAAACAACTTACAGAGGCATGCTTGTCAAGCATGGGGTTCTTCCTAGGGAATATTCAGTCTATAAAGTATTCGTAGGATTTCACCACATTTTCATCAACCTAGGGGTTCTTCCTAGGGAATATTCAGTCTATAAAGTATTCGTAGGATTTCACCACATTTTCATCAATCCTTGAACTGGAGAAGCCTGCTGACAACACCTAGGTTTTCAAAAACTACTGTCACCTCAAACACTTAAGATCAAGTTTTACTGCTGTTTGCCATTTCTTTCTGTATCTTGCAAGACAAAATAGCACTTTGAAGTAGTTTATAGACTCAGCAACTTCTGATAATAAGCCTCCTGTTTTGAATGAACAGTCTTGTTTTTACACTGTAAATTTATATTATACGGTTCTGAAAAGTTCAAAGGCAATAGGCAGTTCAAGCAATTTTTGCTTAATCAGAATTAAGTTACTGCATTCAGCTTGAGTTAAGTATAGTAGCAAAAAGGTTGTTTTTCCTATCTGAGCAACACTTGCAGAAGAAACTCAAGAAGCCTTTGTTAAGAAAGTACACATTGCAACACGTTAATCCATAATAGAAAATAAACTTTTGTTTTCATCCGGAAGCAGCACTGCAAGCCTGTTGTTAGCACGTTTGTTTCAGAGAAGCTGCTTTTGATTGATATTCAACCTTCCACATATAAAGAGCATCCTGGCTGTTATGTGGCATGCAATACATTAAAAAGGAATTTGCTATGTTCTCTTACAGCAAAGAGGGAGATTTCTGAACTGCAAACACCCACCATTATTTATAGCTGATCTACACTCTTCTTCCAGGAATAGTGAAGTCCTTGCCACAATCCTTCATTAGATCTACTGCATCCTTACCAGCAGCCAACCAAGTAGGGCAACGAAAGGAGATAAGAAAGCCCTGAAGAGAAGCTGTGTGTTCGCACACCTTACCTAAAGATGGTCATGTCCAGGCAAGGGAAGAGGCTGCCTTAAAAGCACAACAATCTCTCCTCGTTTAGGCACCATCCTAACCAAGTGAACCACGCACATCTTTCCCCTAACATTGCCCACCTTCAGATGCGTTAACTAACTGGTCTGAGTTGGCAAGTCCACAGCCTATGTACTTCCCAGAACACGTACTAGCACAGAAAGGTGTCTTCTCGCATCACAGACACATTTAGCCTTGCACATACTTCTTTTGCCATTTATGTGAGAAGCCCATCACATGAAATACTCTCTCCGCCACCAGAAGATGCATCCACACAGGCAGCTGTGCTAAGCCTTGTGCCAGCTCCCCCGTACATGCCACCCAACACGAGTAGCCCTCCCTGTTCTTCCCACTGCCGCTTCGCTGCTCAGCAGCCTTCAGGCAAGTGACCCAGTTTCAGCTAACACCCAGCTCAGGTCCTTAATACCTGTCTTAGCTGCTACCTTCTAGCTAAGCTCACAACTGATAAACACTGGAAGAATACCACCTGTCTGTTTCACAAGATAACTTAACACAGATAAGTTGTGATGGATGAGGATTTACAAAGCGGTAAATAATGCCTACTCATGCCTATAAGTCTTAGCATCCCCTCGATGCTATCAGTACCACACACATGTGCATGGCCAGGAAATGGTATTGGGAGAATGCAGGCACTGAAGGGGAAAAAAACCAATCTAAGATGCACCTAAGGCATAGACAGGTGAACACTCAGCAGTTTTTCCCACCAGTTTTGACCAAATCTTCTGCTCTCTAGTGACCAGCTGTTTGCTTCAAACCCTCCCCTTCTACATTTCCTCTCTGCTTTACTTCACAGCTGCCTTCTCGCATCACTTCACCATCTGTACTATCATCCTCCTTCTTTCCTGTTTAGGAAAAAAATGTAAAAAAAAACAACCAAGCAAACCCTGTCATTAGTGAAGCCACCGAATAATAGACTTAGTCAAAGGTGATGAATGAAAAAGGTGGTGTTGGTAGCCACTGCAGAAGAGTTATTTTCCAGTTCTGGAAACTGAGTCATTGCTTGTTTAGCCTGCAGAATTTGCATTATTTTAACAGAAGCATGCAGGAAGTCTTACCATTAATGTCAAATGCATCTATCTGGGCTAAAGGAGATGCAGAAAGCCTATTTTTTAGATCCAAACCAAAAAGACAGGAGTGGCTGAGCAGATCATTCTTAATTGATGGCAGCTGCAGGAAATCTGCTCTTTCTGTCTCTGCTCTAAGCTTCCATAAAGAATACAATTTCATCTAAGTCTACCACAATTCAAAGACAAATTTAATCAGCCCCCAGAATCTTCCCGCAGTGGCAGATTTTTGACCCAAGTTATGTAGTAGATGATGGGATAAGGGACCTCCTGCTTTGAGGTGCCTGAATCTCGAGCACCGATGTGACTTTTTAGGACACAAATATTAGGAGAGCCTTTAACAACACTACTGGCAGTTTAATGCAACAAGGTGTGCTCTTAAAGCACAGTGAAGCCAGCCTTACAGGTGGCTGCCAGCAAGAAGCCTGGCTCCAGAAGCATGTTCCTGCTGCTTCCCCTGGGCCAGGCAAGGCATTTGCCTGTGCCAGTCCTGCATGGATGCAGAGAGCTAGCAGGAAACTACAGAAGACATTTAAAAAACAAACAAAGAAGCCAAAACCAAAGCAAAACAAAACCACAAAAAGAGGAAAAAAGTTTTCTTCTAGGCCATCTTCATGAACAACCTCAGTGCAGCAAACACACAGTGATGGCATTCCCAGGAGGGTCCTCCTTTCCTGGAGCATCACTAGCTAAATCACAAACCAACAACTGCTTTGTGGCAGTTAGATTTAGCACCAGAGGGCAAAGAGAAGTGTAAGTACAACAGTGCACAGGACAGTAAGGATACCAGACCTATTTATCTATACGCACTGAAACTTATGAAGATGCTAGCTTGGATATGCTAAAGGAAATCCCAGGAAGGAAGGAATGAGTTGGTACAGGATCCTCTTGAATCAAAAAACAAACAAAACAAAGGGCTTACCACAGGATACAGAAAACAAAAATGAAAGAACAGACATTCTGCATAGATTAAGTCTTAAAATTTTTATGCTTTTGAAATTTGAGACTTTAGGATAAAACGGTAAAGTTTTCTTACTGCAAGAAGTTTGGAAACAAAAGGATGCAGAGAACACTTTTAAATCTTCTCAAATGAAAATGAGCTTCCCCCTTTAAGTGACAGAAAAAAAAATAAATCAAGACTTAAACTCAGAAGAACTCTGGCAAGCTCAGGTCAAGCAGCTGTGAGACCTGGGGAAAGCCAGGCAGAGGAGGGCATCAACAGAAGCATGCTTTGGGGCACAAAGGGGCCTCCTGCCTCTCACCCCTCTGCAGGAGGAGTTTTCCCAGCAAAACCCACAGCTACAGACCTTTAGGTATGCACCAGCACACTGGTCTGACATGTAGGTGGAGCGGCGTGCTGTGGTTTGACCTGGTCACAGTGTCACCATCAGCCAGACTGAAGCACTTCAGGATGAGTGTCAAGCGCTCTCGACCCTCTGCAGCCTACTTTACAAATGTCATTTTATATTCTACGTCCTCAAAGTGGCTCACAATTTCTTACTGTCTAATGGATTTAGTAATACAGAACATCCACTAGAACAACTCAGACCCTTGACTTTAATCCCTTCCTCTTGGTAATTGATTTCCGGATCTATCATTACCCTCTCTTGCTCTGACATATCGCCCTTGTTGGCTCTCTAATGCAAAAGCAGTTTTCATAATTTTCTCTTGAAGCTCCTGTGCAGATTCACTCCAATTTCTCTGTATCATAGCTTGTCACTTCTGTCCTCCTCTTTTCCAACACTGATACTGTGTGCTGTTTTAGTACCCTCAATTCAGGCAAGACATATTTTGCTCTCCGAGCCCAAGACACTTAATCTCTTCCCTTTCTGAACACATCTAGTTGTTCTCTCCTCTGTCAACCTCACCTCTGTGCCTGGGAAGATCATGGAACAGATCCTCCTAGAAGCTGGGCTAAGGCACATGGAGGACAGGGAGGTGCTGCGGGGCAGCCAGCACGGCTTCACCAAGGGCAAGTCCTGCCTGACCGACCTAGTGGCCTTCTATGATGGCGTGACTGCACCAGTGGACAAGGGAAGAGCTACGGATGTCATCATCTGGACTTCTGTAAGGCCTTCGACACGGTCCCCCACAGCACCCTTCTCTCTAAACTAGAGAGGTGTGGATTTGATGGGTGGACTGTTCGGTGGATCAGGAACTGGCTGGATGGTCGCATCCAGAGGGTCGTGGTGAACGGCTCGATGTCCAGATGGAGACCGGTGACGAGTGGCGAGGTGACGGTGACGGTGACGAGGGGTCTGTACTGGGACCAGTA